>JAUYWG010000048.1:13932547-13945856 GCA_034779775.1 Enteromius afrohamiltoni
GCACCGGGCTGCATGTTGCTTTTGAGCATCTCACAACAACGGACAGCAGCAGTTGTGTAGAGAGAAAAAAAGATTAGAAGCTCAAAACATGACTTTAACCCAGAAAGCCCACGCCTGGTGACGCCCCTGTGTGACTCCATCACCTCACCTCTCTGTCATCCCTCAGCTTTTTAATCTGGGATAGAGAGTTATGAGCAGTGATGGTATAAGCCTCTCTTCAGGACATGGACACTTGAGGTCACGTATCGCTGTCACATAGCTCAGTGATACCTCTGCACATTCCTCCAAAGACAGCGGCGGCATCCCAGATTACTGCGTCTGAGATTATCATCCTCCTTTATCTCGTTTGCTTGTGTTGTATGATAGAAACATAGAGATTACTGCCGTATCCCTTAGATCATGACGATGGCTTTTTTTGATGGATTTAAGGGGCCGATAGCGTAGGAGGTCTGTTGTGTTATTACCACAACACATTTCATGCTTAATTAGCATCTGGAGAGTTAATGGCACTGTATGGCAGGCTGTATATTCACCTGTTTCCTTGAATCTCTTTCTCTGTGTTGGAATATCTCCATGGATGAGAGAAGAGGATGGCACTAATTTGAAATAGCTTCGGCCTCGTCTGTGGCGCCTCTGTGCTCGAACGTGCCAATTTGCAGCGGCGTATAAGTATAATCTATTGTGTAAGATGTTCTTACGTGGTGCACAGAGGCATTGCGCAAACATTTTGCACTTATGCTTTGCTCTTTTGCGACTATACAAGGGGGCATATACAATTCACTTGTCAAAGGCCTGAAGTGATGTCTGACTGAAAACACAGTGCTGTAGATAAAGGGAGTTAGTTCCTTTTTATTATTGTGATTTTGCTCTCGGTTTATGCTAACAATTACGATTTGCGCATAGGCTGATGCACTCAGGTGTTAGTACGCAGTTTTTTCACAGCTGTGTCTATTTTTGTCAAAGGGTTCTCATGTCTGTTTTTGAAACTGTTGAGCCAATTAGCAATAGCAAATAGTGAGAAACCTTATGTACGGTGTAGTGTGAGGCAGACTTTGAGTTGATGATCGGAAAGATGTTTATAGTGTGAACTTGCTGTTTTATTAGCCCACATACCTATATTTGAGCTTTTAAGAATGGACAACTACTAACGCCTCTAGTTTTTAGCCGTCTGATTGCATTGTATCATACCGTTGAAAATTTCGGGTCTATGTGTTTGTTTTTTTATAAAATACTTTTAGTGTAAGATTAATTACATTGATGGAACGTGACAGCAAAGATTGATGTTTGAAAGTGTAATAAAATCAAATTACTTGTGTTTGTTCCTGTTTTTACTGCATTTTTAGATTATGTAAATGTGGTCGTGATGAGCATTTCATGAGCATCTTACCAACCCAACATTTTGAACGTTAGTCTGTGTCGTCTCATATAAGATCGAATAGATTGGTTGGCTTTCTGTCTTCTGTGGAACGCAAAAACAGATATTTTGAAGGGTTTTCGTTTCCATGCTAAACCTGAAAAAGCCTGAAATGTCACTTTCTTTCAAGTGAAAACACAAAAAACATTTAATATAAAATGACACTACTCTCAGAAAAATCACACACTCTGGAAAAACACATAGTATTATGTGAACATTAAGTGCGAAGTATATAGTATATGCAACTAGAATCAATATGTAAATCCACTGAATTACTCACTCCTGATTTTAGTTAAAAAAAAAAAGATGGCTGATGCTTGTGCACATGAATAAATCCAGTCTTATAATAATGCATTTGTTCACCAATGAGATTCTTCTAGACTTTAAGAGCAGCTCTTTACCCAGTGTTCAGAGGTCTAGATGGAGCTGGCGCTGTGCTAACCTCTTACGCTAGAGAGCTAGCTGTGTCTGAGTGCTGTCTGCACCTGTGAAAACCTGTCACGAGGAAGAAAGTGTCAGGTGAAAATAGAGGTTGTGACGTAGAAAACGCTTTTAGAATATGTTCTTGTAACTTAAATGGTCTTTTCAGGTCTTTACTGGCTTAGAGAGGTGCAGAAATTATTCAGGGTCTGCAGCCGAATCGCAGTCAGACGCAGCTGATGCAACAACTACAGAAAAAGTGAGGGGGGTAAATATCTGCACTATAACTGAACATTATATAAAGCTGTTTGTAGTGGTTCTACACATTCAAAATTCGGACCATTTAAAACATCTGTGCAAGCAATGTACATTCAGCAGTCAAAAGTGATCTTAGAAATGTGTGTTATTTAGTGTATGTGGATTATGGCAAGGCTACTAAGAAAGGTCATTTATCATTTATTTGTACTGGAAAGCAAGATGTGTGGCTTGATTATTAGAGCTGGATGGGACTGAGTATGAGTTGGAGTGATAATCTAGTTCTTCGCTCCTTAAGTACTAAAGGGGGTGGAGAGGTAGTGACCATCTCCTTTCTACTAGTCACCTGGCGGCTCTGTCAGCATCACCTCACTACAGATCTATCAGATCAATACTCACAAACACAACAAGGTTTGCATGTGAAAGGCCATGAATTTCAGCTGGTTCACGCCGTCAATTCATCCATATGCTTTGTTAAGAGCATGGACTATTCTATGGACAAAACCTAAAATGAAAGGAGGACATGAATTTGTACATTATATTAAAGTAATGATTTACCAAAACGTCTTACATTTTTTCCGTTTTTGTAACACAAAATAAGATTATTCTGCAGAATGTACGAGATGCTGTGTTTTGAATGTAGATGGTGACTGTCAAACTCCCAAAAGAGGCTTTTCCTCAAACAAAACCATTGTATGACTTGAAATATAACATGTGAGTCAAGCTCACTACACTGACGGTGCATGCTTTTTTTGGTATTTTAAGCCTTTTTAGAGCTTGACAGCCATTTCTGAATGTGTTTCATTGCTTTATGATAAAAAAGATTCGGAATTTCTCCTTTTGTGTTACACTGAAAAAAAGAATTGTTTGGCTTTGGATACAGATTAAACTGGAGATATTAAATATGGAGATATTTTCATTACAAGAAGAAATTGTATTTAAAATGCAAGACTAAAATGTTACCAAATGTACTGAAACTGTAAATAAAAAAGCAGTTATATTATGAAATATTATTACAATTTGTAGCTTTTCCCATAAAGGCAAAGCAGTTGCTACTTCAATTTGGTACATTATAACAGTAAATGTTTTTTACTGATATTAAATATTATATATTTCTAATATTTTGAAATATATAACAATTATAATACTTAAAATTTATGTGGAAACATACCATTTTGGTCCCACATTATATTAGATGGCCTTATGTACTTACATCAAAAAATATATACAATGTACTTATTGTGTTTATATTGTATTGTAAAACACATATGCTGCTATTGAGGTGGGATAAAGGTAAGATTATGGACAGGTTTGGTGGAATGGGTTAGTTTAAGGTGTAAGGGATTGGTCAACAGTGCAATTAGAAATGAATTACAGACGTAAATACATGCAGGTAATTTTAAAATATAAGTGTAATGTGAAAACATCTATGTACACAATTAGTGCATTGTACTAAATTATTAATTTAAATGTAAATAATTTATGTTAAGTTGACATCTCTTGTAACATTATAAATTTCTTTACTGTCACTTTCAATCAATTTAAGGCATCCTTTTTTAATAAAAGTAAAAAAAAATCGCAGCCGTGCTGATATTTATGTGATATTGCTTAAACATGAAAAATGTAACTAGCCGGAGGGCAATAACACACATAGTACTGTCTCTCCTCTGCTCAGTTCTCTTTCAACGGCAGACCACAGACCGTCTGTAATCTTCACACCTCCAGTCCTGTCCTCACTCTCCCCCCTGAAGCGTCACATCATGCTGATGATGTACCATGCTCTGTTGAGACCCACTGTTCCCATGGCATGCATTTACTGTCTCCTCATGACAGCGTGCGTGTGTGTATGTGTGTGTGTGTGTGTGTGTGTGCATACGTGTGAGCCACCAGCCTCACACACTGAGGTAATGTGCATCTCTTCATCTCACAGGCAAACCCTCCCCCCATCATTGTGAACGCAGACTCACTGGATGCAGGCCCTTATGTAAGTATCTGCTTCATGCTCTCAGCACCTCCAGTAGCGCCTGCCTGCCTGACTGCCTGCCACGTGGAATTATCCCCCTCAACCCGGCCAAACCTTCCCCAGTGTACATGAGATAATAACAATAAAAATATGCACAGATTAAATGACAGCAGATGTGGACTGTAGCTTTAATGCCGAATGCAATTATTATTTAACCGTTATAATGAGTTGTCTTTCACTGTTTATCGCCCCTATGCCTTGTACGTGATTCATACCACTCATTTTTATTGCACTGAGTTTATAGCGTTCTGCTTTTACATAATTAATTATGGTTGTGACCTTCTTGTGTGTAATTTGTTGGCATCACATCACGTCTAATGACTCTGTTTATGAGTCTGTGATTTTTCTTTTGTCTATTGCAGGTGAATGGGAGTGATGGCATGTATAAATATGAAGAAATCATTTTGGAAAGGGTAAATATCATTCAGCTATTTTATACGTCTGCTTTCTAGTCAAATGTGCCAATATTTTATCCAACCACTGATACCTATGGGGACCTGGACACTAGATGGCAGTAAATGTTGAGCTAATGACTGAAATTGAACTTTAAGCAATGCAATTTGGTGCTTTTCCAAAACACTAGTCTCATCGCCAAACATTAGCATTGGAAATGATATTAAAAATCATTTGGTTTAATCTCCAAAATCATCTTTGGGTATTGTTTATTTAGTAGTCAAGATTGGTGCTGCTCAATGAAAAAAAAATTTCACTCATCACAACATTTAATATGTATTTGAAAGGTGTGTTCACTGAATATGTGATGCTAAAATGAGGCTTTCTGTCAATACTTGGGGTAAAACAATTGTCAGTACCTTAGAAACACATATAATGATCACACCGTTTGAAAATCTATAGATATATCTAATTCTTTGTAGATTAAACATTAAAATTAGTATCATTAAACAATGAAAAACATGAAATGATAGTCAAATGTGTTGAAATGAATGAAAACTTTGCAAATGCTTTTGCAAAATGTGCCATGATTTAAGTTACTTTGTGATTTTGTTTCTTGTATTAGGTCAGTTGAGGATAATAATTTTAAAAAAAAAGCATTTTGACAATATTTTTGGACTACTCAAGAGTATTGAAAATGCACCATACGGTTCATCATGTACAGGGGAAATGCTTTTTAATTATCATAGGAACTAGCACGGTTTTAACATTGCAAGTTCTTTTCATACTTGAAGTTTGTTCAATGCAAATGAATCTAAATCCGTCTGCAAAGCCCATTCATTAAACAGCAGTGGATGTTGGATTTGGGTGCATCTCTGAGCTTTCAGCATAATTGCAGGGCTGTTCTCTAAGTGCCATTTCTGCACACTGAGGCCTAAATAAACTATGTTAAGATCTCACACGTTAAAAGGTCCGTGGGTGTGTTCGCTTCTTTAGTGGGAGCTCTCGCAGTGGCTCTGGAGCAGGAAAGGCACACTGGGATGTCTTAGCTCCACTCTGTACTAATTTGCTGCGACCGTTGCTCATTAATTATAGAAAATAATAAAGTGAACTCTTTTCTCAGCTGTCTGCTTTAAGGCCTGTCTTTTGAGATGTGACTGTCAGACAGACCAGCCTGTCTCAGCTTTTTGGCACTGGAATGAAAACAGCAGTGTAAGAAGTGATGAAGTATGGAGGGAGGAAATAGGCGGAAACGGATAAGATTTTTTTTGATTCTTGAAATGCGCACCACAAATTCCTATATTTAGCAGCAGAAAATTGTGCTTGCCTAGATAGTGTTTAAAAAGTGTTGAGAGCCAGGTGCCTTCCGAAAAGCAGATGCAAACTTTATGAAAACTCTGCTTTTCCTCATCTAGAATAATCTACTCTACTCTAATAATCTAGTTTATGTCGTCAATAGGGCAACTCTGGCCTTGGGTTCAGTATTGCTGGAGGTGTGGATAATCCACACATTCCTGATGATCCAGGAATCTTTATCACCAAGATTATCCCAGGAGGTGCTGCCGCCATGGATGGGAGACTAGGGTGAGTGAGACATCTCTCAGGACCTAATATTTCTTTGTGCAAATCTAGCTTTTTTACAGACCTACTGAGCTGCTCACATAGGCGGTATTTTAAAGCATGATAGGTGGATTTCCTATTCAATGGCTGTATCAAAAGTTAGACACCTTAATTATCCTGCTTAGTCTGGCCGAATTCTAAGGCTGCATCACATGCATCCTTTGATGGTGGAGGCAATGATGGCTGATATGGCAAGGAAAAGTAACTCAATAGTAAAATAAATATTTAAAAAATGATCTGTAATTATAAATGTACTGTTTTCGTATTTTTTTCCAATTAGAGTATCAGTTAAGCAGCTAACTAACAATGTCAGCTTGACAACATGCTAAAACCAATTATTGAAATTGAAGCTCCCAGCTCTTTTTGTTGCTTATGAAGTTGCTGTCAATTTTACAGTTTCTTGGAGTTAAAGTTTTAAAAGGCCCCTATTATGCCATTTTAAGGTTACTAATTTGGTTTTGGGTGTCTCCTAGATAGATATACAAGGTTGAAAAACATTTCATATTCTTAAATGATTCTTTCGAAGCAGTTCAGTCTCTCTAAACCTCTCCATTCTGTAAACCTACTTTGAACAAGTGTCTGTGAATCTCGTGTTGATCTCCCAGAATTTATAGAATCAGTTGTCAGTAGAATGGTCCTAACTTTACAACATAGGACAAAGCATCTTGAAGGTGGGTCAGGTTTTTTGTGGTTGACCAACAAAGAACATCATGATGAAATGGCATGATAAGGGCACCTTAAATTTCAATAGGAGTCCATGCAGTTAGGAATTTTGCATAACAGAACATAGTACATTTCTCCACATGTTCAAGTTTTCAAGTGATTATGGCAATTTAACCAACATAATTCTGCTTGGTTTGAAAGTGATTTCTGTGTATATGCTGCTTTAATGCATCACTGCGCTATTGACAGTGACATAAAAGTTTGCCAATGTGACTGCAACTTATGGGATGCTGTCATAGAAGGTAGCTGCTGATATATATCGACAGCAAGGCAACTCACTATGTTTTGTGTGTATAGCCTTTACACTGCTTTATCCTTCATCTCAGGGTAAATGACTGTGTTCTGCGGGTGAATGATGTGGACGTGTCGGAGGTTGTGCACAGCAAGGCAGTAGAGGCTTTGAAGGAGGCCGGCCCAGTGGTCAGGTTGCTGGTACGCAGAAGACAGGCTCCTCCTGAGACCATTTTGGAGGTCAACCTACTCAAAGGGCCTAAAGGTTAGATGAGCTAAATATGCACACCAAAACATTTGAGATAGAAGCTATTATGTGCGGTATCCCTATTAAAGCAGTTCTGAATTATTTAAAGCTAGTTCTGAACACAGATTGACCCCTTTTACTTCTTAATGTGCTCAATGCATCAGTGCACACTTTTCATAATATTTTTCTTACTGAATTGCTTGTTTGTCTTGGAAATATGCAGCATTAAGAAATTAAATTGGGTTATGAGTGCCATTGCGTGTTGACTTCAGCTGATTTCCTGGTTAAAAATGTAACTCTATTCCATTCACTTAAGGTCTTGGCTTCAGTATTGCTGGCGGTATAGGCAACCAGCACATCCCGGGCGACAACAGTATCTACATCACAAAGATCATTGAAGGTGGGGCGGCACAGAAAGATGGACGTCTGCAGACAGGCGATCGCCTACTGGCTGTAAGATTTCACCTGCACACGTGCATCTGTGGACTTCACTATATAACGCATCGCATTTCTTTGCAAGGCTTTCTCTTTTCAGTGAATTAGTTTATGCTTCAATGAACGCAGACACTGTTGTAGGCTATTATGTCGTATTATAGATGATATATCTCATGTGTGAAGGTTTATGGGCCACAGTGTGATTGATGTGAAGCTGAGCACAAATTCAAACAAGGACACATCTGTGATAAAGAGAAACACTTGTATGGCACGCAAGTGCCAGGGACTGAGCAGGCTCTGACATGGTCATAAATGTCATAATTAAAAGGCTACGCATCAATCATGTCTGCCATAACTGCAGACATGCAAAGTGTGCCATTACATACAGTAATTTTTTTTGCATTTCATTTAAAAAAAAAAAAAAAACATAAAGGAATGCAATGACTTATAAAGCATCAAGATTCTAATCAATTAACAGTAGAATTTGCTTCATGTATTACCTCTGTTATCTCTCTCTCTGTAGTGTAATTATATAACACAGTGACACACGACAATTCTGTTGATGTCTATTGACCAGTGAGATTTTTAAAGAGGTAGTAGGTCTGGTTGTGAATTTCAAACAGACCTCCCTCTTTCCATCACTTAGAACGAATCAGACACATTTTTACCCATCAAACACTCAGCTTTCTGTAGTGTGAACTGTGTAGGTGCCCCTACAAAGGAAAAAGCACTATGGCTTTCCGGCTTCCCCTCCCTTTCGTCCTTCCTTTTGTGACCGGACGGCTGAGAGCCGGAGAATGGAGCGTCGTCGCCGAGTGTGGGGCCATCCGGCCTCCGCTCCAGTCGCTTCCTTCCCACATCTCTTAAATGTGCTGTCGTGAACACTCTGAGTCACGCTTCAGAGACCAGCCAATGTAACATGCGTGTGTGTGTCTGCCTTCGCAGGTGAATAACATTATACTTCAGGATGTGCGTCATGAGGAGGCTGTGGCCGCTCTGAAGAACACCTCAGACATGGTCTATCTGAAAGTGGCCAAGCCGGGACCAGTACATCTCAACGACATGTACGCACCACCAGACTACTCCAGCAGTACGTACCTTCTTTTGCTGATCTCCATCCACCCTATGCCCTTACAGGTTTAAAATCTGTCCATTTCAGTTCTAGCGCATGCGTTGATGAACGTGAAAGGTTATGTCAATTCAAATATAACCTGCTTCCCTATCTCCTTTTATCTTTAACCCTGTAATGAAAGCGAGTGGTGCAGTGCCTGTGAGTGCTGTGGAGTTTTGTAACAGTACTGTGGTGTAGCAGTGGGCGCCGTTTTCAGACACCCACACACACTGCACTGCTGTTTCCATCACAGCACCAATCCCTCCCTCCCACTGAGAGAAGAGGCTTTCACACAATCCACCTGCACAAATGTACACAGCAGCCAAAATTAACTTTTTGCTACACCTGCCAATAGTAGCTGAATTATTATATAGCTCTTATTGGCCATTAAACAGTATTTTTATTAAAATATGATACATATTTTGGTCAGTTGAAAAGATAGGATCAGCTAGTCTCTGAATTGCTATTATAGGAATAAATAAAATTGTATCTATATTTTTAAAAACAGTAAACAGAAAATTATGTAATTATATAATATTTGACAGCACAGCACATATTATGTTTTTGACCAAATAAGGTTTCTATATGTTGTATTCGTTTTGTGTAGGTTTCTGTATTATTCAATGCATCTTTGGTGACCATTAGAGCCTTTCAGTCTTTCAGTAACATAAAAAATCCTATCAACCCAAAACTTTTCAGTAGTGTATATGCACAACACAATCAGACATACTTTTTGGCAGCTGTGATACTTGACAACTAGATCAAATTTGACCCATGTTTCTTAAATATTATATTTGCAGTTTATACATTTGTATTTTTTTTATATATCTATAACATTTTCATAGTTTTGTAGCTCATAATGTTGTCCCTTATCAATCATCAAAATCTAAATGAATTTATTCTGATGTACGAAAACCTTAATGAGACATGATATTCTAATTCATATGTAAGTACTACATTATTTAGTAGAATTTTAGTTTGATTTTGAGTTGTGCATTACCTTTTACAATTAAATTGTATTATGATGCTGCTTTGTTACACACACATCTACAGCCCCCACCACATCTCAGAAATGATCTAGTCCTCAGTAACTACGTGGTTAAATCATCTGCCTTTTTTTCCCTTTACTGGTCTCGGCCTCCCTCCAGCCTTCCCCACCATGGTAGACAACCACGTCGGACACAACTCCAGCATGGCCTACATGGGAGGCATGGAGCCTAAACCAGTGTACCCGCCGCCCCAGGTCACCCCCTCGAGGTACTCCCCAGTCCCACGCCACATGCTGGGGGAGGAGGACTTCACCAGGTCAGAGTCATGGATTTACTCATCTATTCACTTACAATCACTCACTTCTTCACTCCAGGGTTCCCACGAAATATCAAGGAATTAAAAAAATTGCAGGCCTGGACGGTCTTGAAAAAATACATTTTCACAGCTGATATTAATATTTAATGAGCAAGAAATTATGACCAAATCAACTGTAAACCAAATTCTTATAGAAACCGACTAGAAATGTACAGCATTGGTCGAATAAGTGGGAACCCTGTCACTCACTCAGATGTCACTTTTTAAATGCACTCATGCACAAATATGAAAAAAACAATACTTGCATGTCCATATATATATATATATTGGATTAGAAAAAAACGTTGATTTCCCACAATCTGTGCTACAGTTCTTCAGCTTTAGTTGTTTAATTTCTTTTTGGCGATATTGTTCACATTTTCTGATGTAACTGGGCAAAGATAGAACAAATAAAAACGATTTTAAGTAGGTGTCGAGTGTGGGCTGAAGAACGTCTACGAGGTGTGTAATGCCTCTCTGTGGTGGTGTTTTTGTGAACATTGCTTTAACGAAACATGACTGGGTGTATAAAGTCTCCAACACGAATCCCAACACTGCAAACAAACACTGTGGATATAAGAGATGCTTCTGGCATGGGGTCAAATGTTTTGAAGTCACGGCCACTGTTGCCTGGACGTGAGATAGGTTTCACCTCTCTGAGCATGGACTCACTGGAGCCTGTGAGTCAGCCCGGGCCCCAGAGCTGTCTCGTCCCTCTCTTGCCATCCAGCTGAATGCATCCTCACTTCTGCATGTGTGTGTTTGTCTCAGTCTGTGTGCATGTGTGTGCCGTAAGTGTCTTCATACAGTATGTCTTTGTGTCTGCTGTCTTTGTGTGTCTGGAACCGCCCCATTTACTGTGTGATTTCTGTACCCCCAATAGGGCCGAGCCCATTTACAGTGCCATCCACAAACCTCATGGGGACGCCAGCCCTCCCTCCCCCCATCTGTGCAGCAGGGGGTCTGGGGACGTGGGCTGCAGCCCCGCCCCCCCTGCTCTGTGTCAAAGCCTGGTCCCGTACACCGGCAGGTACTAACCACTGCTTCTCGCTCTGCCTGGCTTAGCTTAGCATAGCCTAGTTAACCTGACAGTTACCCCCCGCGGCCACCCTTTGCCACCCCCCCCCACCTCAGCATAAACCTGCAGCGCGACACAGGTAAGGCTTTGAGGTGCAGTGGCTCCCTGCCTCAAGTCGCATACTCCTTTACAATGTGAAGGAGATGGAAAAACGTTGTTAGCTTGTGGTATTAAAATCCTTAAGGCCTGTTTCACCAACACAAATATTTGGCAGAAAAATAAGAGCTGAATTTTTGCATACGATATGTCGATTCAGATTAATGCGTAAATGACAGGAGATCCTAACCCTAAATGCAAAAGCAGATTCACTTTCTAACAGTACGTGGCACATTTAGAAAAGAGGAAATAAATTGGTTACGTGAATTAATCTGTTCACTCACAATCTATCACTTTTCAGTCCTGGGAAAAGCATGGAAATATGATTTATTTTTAAAATGTATTTTTGTAATACCGTGGCTCTGAAATACCAGCTAGGAATTATGAGTACAATCTGTAAAATAATCAACATTTCCAAGAAAAAAAACTGAAAAAGAATAATGGAAATTGCTTAAAAAAAGAGTGGGAAGAGGCCACGTTTCAAATGCAGTCATGCAGTTACAGAAAAATCCTATTGGATGGCCAGTTTTATTCACTTTGAGATGAAAATGAGATTAGAACAGCTTTCTGTAAATAAATCAGTCGCATTTATGCCATGCAAATGTTGGTAGCGGTTTGAAAAGGTACATTAACATTCTTTCACTTTAAAATTTTTATCGCACCAAATTTTCTCACTGAATATTTGTCTTTGTATAATCAGAGTTAAAAGAGTCACAAATAAATTAGGCTTTCAACTTTTACCCTGGTCTTGCCGGGTCTGTCACATTCTCAGTGTGTAAATTAATCAGTAGGGTACTTGAGGAAGACAGACAGATCAGTCTGTGTTTCATCCTTCTCTTACCCTCATGTCCTTTCAAGCCTGTATGACTTGTGTCACTATGAAAGGATGACACATACAGTGAAAGTATTTTAAAATATATTTTTTGTGTTCCACAGATAAAAGTCATACTTGCAAGTAAATGATGTCAGAATTTTCCTTTTTTTATTTTTTAGCTTTTATAGACTGTTTATTTAATCTTTCCCAACCTAAAATAAATAGTCTTTTTGCTGCTTCTAACATAGCACCTTAAAGACGTTTTATTCAGAAGGATTTCATACTGACCCAGAAGGAAAGCACTCAAGTACCCTGCTATTATTTTCTCTTTAGGAAAATATAATTATTTAACACGTACATACACATTGTTTTAAGAAAAATATACTTAAGAATCCTGCAGCCTTTTGACAAATCAATAGAGAATTCAGTGCTCCCAAACTTCCCCTAATTCATACCCTGCCCATTTTGTATATGTATTATCCCAGATAGTGTGTTAATCTAAGCCGTCCTCCTTTACTAGCCCATATAACGTCCTGGTGTTTTGTGTGTGCTCTCTGAAGCAGTCTTAGTCTGAGTGATGTACTGTGACTGGCTGTCTGGGATGGGTATCATCCACTTAACGTACCACTATGTGTCAGTGCTTGTTGTTCAATCCTTGAATACATACTGTACTGTAGTTCAGATTCTGCAAGGCTAATCTTTTAAATTATTTTTCAACAACCTCACCAAACATTAACCTTTAGCATATAACTCATCAACAGGTCATTTGTAGATAAGACAGATCACACAGTTTAAAGCAGATAAACCTACAATTTTTGTCTGGTAGAACCCATATACAGTGGATACGGAAAATATTCAGACATCTTTAAATTTTTCTGTTTTTTTATATTGCAGCCATTTACTAAAATCATTAAAGTTCATTTTGTTGTCCTCATTAATGTACACACAGCACCCCATATTGACAATTTTTGCAGATTTATTAAAAAAGAAAAACTGAAATATCACATGGTCCTAAGTATTCAGTCCCTTTGCTGTGACACTCATATATGTAACTCAGGTGCTGTCCATTTCTTCTGATCATCATGAGATGGTTCTACACCTTCAT
>JAUYWG010000048.1:13945956-13966220 GCA_034779775.1 Enteromius afrohamiltoni
ACCTTCTCCAGAGTGCTCAGGACCTCAGACTGGGCTGAAAGTTTACCTTCCAACAAGACAATGACCCTAAGCACACAACTAAAATAACTAAGGAGTGGCTTCAGAACAACTCCGTGATTGTTCTTGAATGACCCAGCCAGAGACCTGACTTCAGCATCTCTGGAGAGACCTAAAAATGGCTGTCCACCAACGTTTAACATCCAACCTGACAGAACTGGAGATGATCTGCAAGGAGTAATGGAAGAGGATCCCCAAATCCAGGTGTGAAAAACTTGTTGCATCTTTCCCAAAAAGACTCATGGCTGTATTACATCAAAAGAGAGGAAAGGGTCTTAATTGATTTAGGCAATTGGCTGCAATATAACAGAGTGAAAAATGTAAGGGGGTCTGAATACTTTCCGTACCACCTATACTTGCATTGAAATACTAGAGCTGAAATATCACGATCATTGCTTTTTTTGACCCAGAGGTCACTAGCAGCACCCATGCAAGTACAAAGATATGTGCTTAAAAGCTAGAACTACATTCAACATAATATAAAGCATACTTGTTTAAATGCCAAGCTATTCTTCTACAAGGACGTGTGTGTGATCACAAATGTACTGTATATAACAATACTGTCCTCCTGCACGTGTATGTTTGTATGCTCATCATCAGCATGTATAATAGCATTACCATATAGTTGTGACTGAAGCAGTCACAAAAGATTCATTATTCTCCAAACACATAAATACACACTCATGGAATCTTCCAACACAGGAATATTTGGCTTCTGTTGCAGTTATGTAAATATAAACAGTAGGGCCTGCTCTTACCATAAATGTATTGGGAAGTGAGAGGCTGATTCTGCAGTCAGACTACAAATGAATAGTGGCGCACATTCCTGAAGCTGTCATGATTCATTTGAATGGGGGGAAAGCAGGCCACAAACACACATACACACACAGGGTGCTCTGCCAATGCCCATCACACACACAGATACACTTAGACAGTCTGTCATAATGTGCTGACGTGAACACACACTCCCTTTGACATGCAGCCCAAACATACACACACAAACACATACAGTATAAAGCACAATATTTAAATCTACACAGGGCAACGCCTACCAAAGTATATAAATAGTGTTCTATTATCCCACTTTGTGCTTTACAGTCCCAAAATAAGCTGTCAAAGTAAGTCTGAACCTTTTCACCATCACCCTGGAGGTCTCTCTAGAGGCTAATAAAAGTTGTTTACAGGCATATATACTTTGTGTTGGTGTACAGTGTCAGTTCACTCCTGGAGGATACTGCCTGTGTGCGTGTGTATACATGACTGAGTCACAGGAGAGACTCAGATAGGCCCTCTGCCCATCTGTGCTTCCCCAAACTAACATGGCGGTCACGGACACATTTAGATTCTTCCATCTGACCCAGTACACACTAAGGGCCTCTTGGCTTCTCTACCAGCTGAATACATTATGGAAATTCTGGGGGAGATCTCCCACCCACCATTCAGACTGCAGAACACAATCGGCCCTGCCACTAGTCGAACAGGCTAATGACAATCTGCTCACTCATGTTCACAAATATGGACACGCATTTAGAGATGCTCACAAAGCCAGCCAGACTATAAACACTCCATCTCAAATTTCAAATAGTTCAGGCCATTTCTGACCATGATTGATTATGGTTTTTAGAAATGGCTTCCTTGTATGACTCATGGAGTTTGTTTTTCCATTCAGTGCATTACATCACTTGGTTAGATTTAAAGTATTGAATGTCTAAAGAATGCCACATGCACAACATGGAGAATATGAAGCCGAATAAATACATGTTGGGATTTTTGGGAAAGAAAATAAATATTATATGGCACTCTTTGCACAGAAATTGCAAAAGGGTAGGGGTGAATCAACCACTTGCATGGTCTTCATTTGTACTAGTTACCTAATGCTTAATCATCAAGCATTCTTTAAATTTGTAAGCAGATGTAGATTTGAAAAGCTGTGCATTGCAGTTTATCTGGTTATGGTAGATGTTGCAAACTATTATAGATTTAAGGTATCAATTAGATAACTCAATACATAAAAAGCCATTAAATAAAATTATTTGTATATTTAAATATATAAATAATAAGTATTCAAGAATGTTGATTCAAAGATTTTGATAGTTTTACATTTTTTATTTAAAAAATTGTCTTGTAAGTGAAGCAGGGTCAAGATCAGCTGTAAACTTATTCACATACATGTAATCTTTTCTCTACAATATATAAGAAATATACGCAAGTTTGGGTTCATAGAGAATTCATTTTTCAAAGAAATGAATACTTTAATTCAGTAATGATTCACTGAACTGAACTGAAAGGCGTTTGTTTGTTTGTTTTTAAACCTTGCTATTAAAAGATCCTGATGGAAATGGCATTTCCACAATAAAATTTCCACAAATAAATAAATACATAAAAAAGCATAAGCATGACAGGATTATGATATAAGAATGATTTCAGACATTTCATTTTAAAAACTATTCAAATAGAAAAGCTGTTTTTACTCTATATTTGATCACATAATGTTTGTTGGTGAGCGTAAGAGACTTTTTTCAAGCAATCATATATAGTCCAAAATTTTGAAGGGTGAATTTATGTCATTTATTCTGTCTGCATGTTACTTCAACCATTATTTGTAGTTAAGAGATTTTTGGTAAATTTGTTTTATATGTATGATTATGTTTCGTATTCTTAGTAGTACATCCATGTGCACTCATTCAAGCTATTAGGGTAACATACTGCTGAAGCAACCATATAGTTGAGTAAATATAAGCTTCTATTTCTCAGTACCATTGACAATACAGAATCTAAATCTTTAGAACATTATTGTCAATAAAGCAACACTATGAGTGTCAAGCGTTTGTCATTAGGTTTAGTTTATACTGTTTAAATAACAGTCAGGATTCAATATGATTGAACGGGGGTACTTTTTGGCAGGTTTACTCAGTGACGCACCTGATTGTAAACTGTTGACATGCTTGGTTTATTCTTAGCTGCTCGGAGAGGCTGGAAATATCTTGAACGTCTCTTGGCATGAAGTCAAATGGGACTGAAGTAGTGTGTTCTGAGGAAGAGATCTGTGGCTTTTACCCAGAGCTTTGAAAACGCAGAGAGAAGAGAAGAGAGAACAACCCATAGCAGCCATGAAAGCCATGAGTCTGTGAACCTGCCAAAGAGAACATGTTTTCCAGAGAGAATTATGTCTCTGTGTGTTTCCGGAGAACACTATCCACTGTGTCCACCATTAATCACCCAACCAGAGCCAATTACTTAGAGCGGAAAGAGAAGCAGACAGACTGCACTGGGGCATTGCAACCCTGTAAACCTCTGAGCCTTGTGGTCATCCTTCAGTGAGGATGGGAAATTTCATCCTGTGCTATAAGGTTGGGGTGGTGGTGATGGTTGGAGGGCATAATGCCATAGAGATTATTGGAGAAGGAATACACACTCTACAAATATCAGCCATATTCAACTTGTTCTTTACATAAGAACAGGCATTTGTGCAACTGTGAAAGAACCAATTGTGAATTGAGTATTTGAGGCTTCTGTAATTGCTTTTAGTTATTTTAACTGCTTGATGTTGCAAACAGGTATTTCTTTTGTTATTCTAATGGGTTTTTAGGTTACCCTCCACATTGCAAAATAAGGTGGATTCGATAACATATATACAAAATATGCAACATTTACTATACATTGGATATACAAAGCAAACAACAGTCTAATCTTTAATTACAAAAAAGTAACTTCCTCTCTACTCTTAAGCAACTTTTCTTTGTGCACTGGCATCACTTGGTCCACATGGATTATTACATAATGTTAAACTATTCCTTATCTGTACCTTCAAACCAAGGATGTGTTATTGTTTTGGACGGTGTGAGTATGTTGATGTGGGTTGGTAAGAGTTAAGTCTTACCCTGTTGCTGCAGGGGTGACAGCGTGACAGGCGTTGTGGTGCTGTTTCCCATCACTCCCCCTACACTTAGAGAAAGCACACATATACACACGCTGCACTTCACCATTGGTCTGGACTGGGATACAAAGTCCTGGGAATATTTTCTTCATTACCCTGCCGGGTAGCTAGGGGTAGGCACCATGTTCACTGTTAACATCTCATCTTCCCTGCCAATGTTAAAGTCCAATGCAGAGCGACGAGGCCGGACAAGCATCACCCTTATGAACAGGTACAGTAGGTCCAGGCAGTGGTTTGATTGAGTGACTGTTTGCATCTGATAACTGCTTTATCTTGTTGTGCATCGGGAAGCTGTAATTTGTACAGCTTTGCAATAGCAACGTATTTGCTGTTCACTTCTTTATTTGCTTTGGTATAAAAGGAATGATTTCTTTAAAATAAATTCTCAGTACTAACCTCTCATCTTTTTTAATAAAAGCATATGTTCAGTTATATATAGCGCAAACACTTAATACCAGGATCTAATAAGTGTTTGATCTAGACATTAATAATAATTGCCTTTAATTACCTCAGTTAACATCATGCTCAGTTAAAATCATGCTTCATATGCCTCTTTTGATTTGTTTTATTGCTTTTGATTATTCTTTAATATTTGTGAAACAAACTTTGAATATGTTCAAAGTTTTTTGAAAAAAGATTTGAAGGTTTGTATGCCCGATGGTAGAAGCAGGGTGGTACAGCATTTCATTTAAATTCATCTTCCCTTTATTTCAGTTTTCTGTGGAAAATCAATTTCTTGAACTCCAAGGGTGCAAACATTTTCAGTTATAAATTATTTACCACCTTGTCTGGTACTTCTTCAGGGTTTTAACCGATTTAATTATGATGTTTGTAAAGTATCAACCTCTACATTGCATTTTCAACCGGATAACCAAATGAAATTCCTTCTTGCTCCAGTATTTCCAGTTAATCGATCACAGATGTACATTATATGTGTGTGAGAGCATTTTCAATTTGCCAGCTTACAGCAGGGGTAAGACTACAATAGAGAGGAACTGAAAAAATAACATTGTGTACAATAGATTCGTCAGAGAGGCAGGGAGCTGTGCAGGTCATGGTTTTACAGTGTGTCACGCATGCAATAAAAAGAGGTAAAAAAGGTGATTAAAATCTTTTTACCAACTTCATTCAATTTATGGACATTCTCTGTGAATTCATTCGCCACATTCAGTTTGTATGTTCACTGTGTATGTTTCATATATGGACAAACACTTCCTAAAAGCATAACTCATCCGCTCACATAAAAGTGCTGTTTTCAGCATCATAAAGCTGTACTATGGGCAACGGAGGTGGAATGGCTCATGTCGAGAGCCAGCCGAGTTCTGTAGTAGTGCAGAATTCTAATGAGAAACATGCGTGCCGCAGTGCTGAATGCTGGGAGCTGTCAATAAAACCGTGGATGTGTGTTGCATTTTAGGGAACTGGTTTTCCTGTGTTATTCTGCAGTGCATTCGGAAAGGGTTTTTGACGAATGTAGTCAAGTCTTGCTGGTGTGCCAGATCTGGGCAGTCTGGAATGCAGATGAATCACGGCTGCTAAAACAGTACTGCAGTCCTGCACGAGGCAGGGATGAGCTTGATGTGTGAACGCGAGTGAGAAAGTGTGTTAGTTATCGGTGTGTATGTGTTAGCGCTCATTTCTGGAACAAATCTGGAGCACTTGCTGTTTAGCTTTGTTGTGGATGAAAGTTTGCCAGTCTCCTCTAGTCGTGACTAGAGCGTTGTGTGCTCTCAAGAATCTGTTCATCTCGATTTCCGCTCTCTGTAAACGGCAGGAGGAAAAAACTAAATGCAAAATAAAAATTCACCTTCTGGATAAACTGAAGCATTATTATTGTTCCTTTGCCCATTCTTTCTCGCTACAGTCTGGGATGAATGAAGCCTTTTTTGAAACGTGTCTAAAAACCACCCCACTCTGAAACTTCAAAATGTGCCTTTTCCACTATATTTCTTTTCTTATTGCACATAATGTCTGTCTTTCGTCCCCTCTCTGCTGCTGTGGTGATCCGAGTCCATCCTGATCTCTGACTCTGTCGTTCTGCTTGGCAGGGAGCCGCGGAAGATCCTGCTGCACAAGGGTTCCACAGGTTTGGGATTCAACATTGTGGGCGGCGAGGATGGAGAGGGCATCTTCGTGTCTTTCATCTTGGCAGGTGGACCAGCCGACCTGAGCGGAGAGCTGAGGAGAGGAGACCGCATCCTGTCGGTCAGTAACTTTCCATGACACTCACATTCAAATAGTGAAGATGGACAGCATTAAAAGTTTTATCTTGTAAAGTTAAGTATCTTATATAGATACCAGTTACTTCCTTGGAATAAAAATATATATTTATCTCCCTTCTGATTTTTCATTTGAATCCCGTGAATAACTTATGTTCACCAAGGCTGCATTTATTTAATCAAACCTACAGTAAAAATATAACAATTTTAAATAACTTTTTTTATTTTAATATGTTTTATACATATGTGACCAGGGACCACAAAACCAGTCATATGACTAATTTTATACATAATCTGAAAGCTAAATAAATAACCTTTCCGTTGATGTGTGGTTTAAATCTGGAATCTGAGGGTGAAAAAAAATCCAAACATTGAGAAAATCACCTTTAAAATTGTCCCGATGAAGTCCTTAGCAATGCATATTGCTAATCAAAAATGATATTTTGATAATTAACAGTTTTAAATGTACAAAATATTTTTAAATACCTGTGCTACTTATCATGGATTTGTGGTTCATGGTCACGTATTTTGTAAAATGCAAGTATACCTGTTTATTATTATAATTATTATTACTATTGATTATTATAATTTTTATCAACAGCTGTGTCGCTTAATACTTTTTTATTTTAGGATTCTTTGATGAATAAAAAAAATGTCCTCCCACTTTCAATCTATAATGCATCCTTGGTGAATAAAAGTATTCATTTCTTTAAAAAGGAAATCGTACTGACCCCAAACATATATATTCTTTAGTGTATATTATATGGAAAGAAACAAGAATAGATTTTTTCATGATTCCTAATGCAATCTGCTCTTTAAATTGGTATGAAGTAGAGCTGGCATTGCATCATGTGATTTGCGTGAGTGTGTGGTGTGTGGGGGTTCTTGTGTTAATCTGTTACCATGGTATTGTCCCAGGTGAATGGTGTAAACCTGCGCAATGCTACCCATGAGCAGGCTGCTGCTGCACTGAAGAGGGCTGGACAGACGGTGACCATCATTGCCCAGTACAGACCAGAAGGTAGAGTGGCTCTTTCAGTGTGTATCCATGATGTTTTGTCACTGAAAAAGAAACTGTGCTCCCTAGAGGACAATGCATGAGATTAACAACGATAAGAGATTTGAGCTGATGCATGCAAGTTAGCTTTTTATAGGGTCTTAAAATATGCAATGATTCATTTAAGAGCAATTAATCATTTAAATTGTGATTCTAAGAAAAGATCACCTTTACACTCAGAAATATTATGTGAGATTATTGCATCAAGACCCCAAACTGCTCTCGCTTTCTTCACACACCCATGTGTGCCTGTTGTGTCTTGCCTGCTTCTGTAATCGCTCCATCACAGCAGCATACTACCGCATGTCCCTTTAAGAAAGGAGAACTACTTAGCCTCGCCTAGTTGTATGAGAAAGAATCCTTATTTGCAAATGAGGACATTCAGTGACTGATGATTGGTTGGCTTTTATAGAGTTAAGGGGGCAGATTTTTGTTTGACGTGCTCTGCTCAGTGAAGTCTTCAATAATAAAGCTTTATCCAGAATAATGCTTGGAAACAGGGCGACTGCTTTGAAGTTTCTTCGAATTCACTGGAATTAATCCTAATTTGAATCGAATCTTTTTAAAGAAACATTCAAACTGGTTCACAACAAGTTTCAAATTCTCTATCCACTGCAGCACATTATATTTCAAGATATTTCTAAATACATTTTTATAAGGTAATTCACATCTGCAGCAAATTGAAATAGGAATCTTGGGTTTGGGAACAGTATTATTACTTTTTCTGCCACACCGGGTGTCAAGGACCGTGCGATGACGTAAGAGAATAATTGAATCTGGTTCTTTGAAATGAACTGTTCAATAGAACCGATTCACGGAAAAGATTCGGACTTCCCAACACTAGTTCACACGCTTGAATGAAAGTGCTGGGATGAAGCCCTGCCAGAAGTGGGTGGGACCAACCTGAGAGAGAAAAAAGAGGGGGGAAAGAACTAAATGGACCAAAAACCACTGTGCGAAGGAAGAGCTTGACTTTTCCGATTGAAAGCGTGTTTTCGGCGCAGGGTTAGGTTTCTTCTGCTGGGTCACAGGAGAATTACTTTGACTGGAGTCATGGAATAAGCGCGCGCTGGTCGCGTGAGCGGGACGGATTGAAATCCCGCGTCTCGAGCGCGAATGAGACTCGGTTTTAAAGAAGAAGGTGCCGCTGTTGGAATGGGAGGAGCGAAGCAGGACGGACCGAGACATTTTACTTAAACTCTTTACTATTTATTTACCTTTTTTCGATTCGAAACTTAAGAGGACGTTGGTTTCCTCATCACGCCGATGTGCGACATTCGCTAGTTTATTCTTTGACTTTACATTAAGTTAACGTTTACCTAAAATGTTTTTGGAGTGAGCTGGACAACGAGAAGTTGAGCTGAACACAGCGCCTTAGCCGCCGCCGGGTAAGATCACCTCAGCGTCTATTCATTGAGTGTTTTCAGGAAATACTGGATATTTTTCCATACTGGATAAAGGTAAAGCATAGAAAACGCGGTGTGAATTTACTATACGCTAAACTGGCAGTGCTGCTTGACTGAAAAGGGAAAACGTCGCTGTTTGTGTTCACAATGGGTTTGTGTTGTGTCGAGTTACATGTTCAACATAGTGTAGTGGGTTTAAAGATTAATACAAGACATTTGTGAAGCTGCTCAGCCGTTGGGCTGACGTCATGAAGGCTGTTTCTAGCCTAAATACGTTTAGTCGGTGAAGGTTTGTGTTGCTGGGCGACGCAGGTAAACTGTTCGCGCGAGGTTTTCGCGAGAAATGCTTTATTCAAACCATGAACACGTAATGTTAATTTAGTGCTTCATGCTTTGTATTATCATAAGCAATATGGTGCTTTCATTCAGTAAGAGCAACGGGGTGGTTAACCTTTGAATTAAACTTCAGTCCTGTCAGAAGGATCCGGCATATTTGCTCTTCGAGGCCTGACGTTTCTTCCTCGTGTTTGTTCAATGCGTTATTTATATGGAGCTTCCTCCAGAGATCAAGGACAGGTGCAGGCCCATTCAGGAAGTCACCTAACTTCACTTAAGTGCTAAAGATTATTGTCATTTTGTAGCTCAGTGAAAACTACAACAGGAAACTTTTGTGTTATTGTTTATCTTATTTATGTTAAATGTGTTGCTGCTGCTTATTATGAGTTGACACTTTCAAATCATTTCTCTAGACCTGTAATATAATCTGTAAAAGATGGTGTTAGCTGTGAAGACTAATCAGAAACCTTGGATTGATTTGACTGACACAGAGAATAGAAAATCAATTATGGTCCTTGACAAAATTCGAAGTGCCACTGTAACTAAAATTTAGTATGTCAGTGCATAGTTCATTCTCTGGTGTCTATGTGAGCAATGACAGGAATGTTGCCGTGTAAGTTATCTGTTTCGGCACGCTCTCCCCCATATTCCTCCTTAGTCAGACGCTCCTGGAGTATAAATGGCCTGCCTCTCCCTCCCAAGGGCTCATACGTCTATGTAGAAGTAGAAGTGACACATTAATTTGTGCCAGAATAGCTCATTGAATTAGGTGGGAACCAGCACTATGAGAGACATTATGGCTTCTTACTTGAGTGTGTATGGGTGTGTGTAAGAAAGGGACAGAGTCTATTTGTAGACTGGCTTCTGTTAAAATTTGAACTCCTCTTGTCATACATTAACTTAGGGGAAAGTGATTGAACTTGAACTGTGAAGCACTTGTTTCTAGCAGGGACATGCGTTCACAACACATTTTCTCATTTGGCCTTGCATTCCACATTAAGTAAATACATTACACCTTATATATTTTAAACCATTAAAAGGAAAATTCGCTCAGTATATGTTTGCATTTATGTGATTGATCTGATTAAAAACTAATTTCTTTGACCTTGACAAGTTTGAAGCCCTCATTTGCTTTTCTTTTTTTCGATTATTAATTTAACTTGAATGTGTGTAATTATAGAAAAACATAATCGTAACTACTTCAGGTTGCATCATTTTTATCTAATCAGTAATGCACTGGAACACTAAGAGCAACCAAAACTTGTTCATTTGCAAAATAGCAGTTAGCCTATAGCCTAAAGATAGCAGTTATAGCTAAAAACATTAATGAATCTGAACACCAAAATAAGGATGAAAACTCCAAACAAACAAGGCACATAGCACAAAGTTGTGTTAAACATTTACAACAGTCGCACTTTGTCTTTGACATAATAAAAAATAATGTTTCCTGGTTTTAAGGTTTTTTTTGTAGGGATTTTTTTTATATGTAATATATTATTGTTTAGGGATGTATAGTATTTCTAAACTATACTGGCTACTGAATGATATTACATTTTTACATTTTATTTATGAATATTGGTTGTATATCGTTCATCTAATGCTCACTTAAAGTTATCTTAAACGAATAATTGAATGATACTGTTAAATCTAGTCTGTAGAAAATCACAAAATGAAAATGCATTTTTTGACATCGTACATTATACTAAAATGCCTGTTCACATGCAATTGTGAGATGTTACACATTGCTCATTAATTCAGAGATCAGATCAAATAATCAGAACTCTGTAAATAAAATTTGTTTGTAGTTCTAACTTGCATGCCTGTTAAGACCGCTGTGTTATTCATAACCTAGTCCCTATACATGCTTTCATGTTGAAAGCACATGGCTGCGAATATTATATAACTGCATTGACAAAGAAGCAGCTTGCAGCCAATCCCCACTCCCCAAAAATAAAAGCCCTGCACATAATGAAGGCAAGTGAGGCCATGTGAGTGTGAAGCAGAGCTGGCCCAGATTCTCCCCAGATCTTCTGTTGACGGGTCACACTTAACGAAGACCTTGTGCTTTAGCCTTTGAATGTTGTGAACCGTGTGTCTGACAGGATGTGAGGACCCAGCTGTCTGTGTCGTCTGTCATATGTGTATTGTATTACCCATAGAGTGTCTGACCAGTGGGGTGAATTTACTTTCTGTTTTATTCCTTATCAGTTGAGTGCAGTGGAAGCTAGAATACTAAGCTTTATATTGCAAACAAGCGTCTCTCTAAAGCAGTACAATTAGCTTCTGTTTTTTTTTTTGCTATTATTGTTTTTTCAAGAAGTTTGTCAAACCATTTCCTTCCACCTCTCTGCTGAGGTGTTCCCCTGGTTACAGGCAGGTGGTATCAGGTTACCTTACCTTGCCCTGTCATTCCAGCATGTTGTTAACCCGTCTGTGATAGACAGGGCGTTTACAGAAGAGCTCCCTGCAGGCGCTGTTTCTGCTGACAGTGAAGTCCAAGTTTCGGCTTTGCGTTGAGCTTTAGACTTGGAGTTACTACCATTTATGAGTTTTGAAGTTCTCATATTCTCGTAAAAATTGGAATTCCTGCCTCAGGTTCTGTTTTTGGAATTTTTGGACGATAGACTTTTGATGTTTGGACTCAAGGTTACGGAGTAGGTTAAAAATCATAAAGTTGTTGTTATGGATGTTCTATATTGGACTTACAACGTAAATCCCAGTGCTTAAGAAAACAATAGTCTTTCCATGGCTATGCTTTATCCTTGTTTGCTCGTGCATTTCAGTGTGTAATTCGGTTGCTAAGCTGGTGAGTTGCGCGACCACACTGCAGCAGAGGTGTACACGTTTAATTAAAAGTCAGCTGAACAATCGGCCATCCTGCTTCAGTGCTGCTCCCTAAAACGAGAACCTTGTTCACTGTGAAAAATGATTATGGTCTCGACGTTTGTTGGAGGTTTTCATTCCTTTATACTGAATAGTGCATGTTCTACTTAATTAATATGCATAATTAATTATCTGGCAGGAGATATTAGCGTATAGCTCATGCAGATACATGATTAATATCCATCTGTTCTTCAGGTCATTAATCAGTCCTCAATAAGCTGCTGAGCTTTCTTTATCTGCCCTGCGCTACAAGCACCTCCACTCATAAAACCTGGAGCAAAGCCTGGAATATCACTGTAAATATAGGTGTTGTTGACGGATTGTGTGCCTTGTCTCTTTACAGAATACAGTCGTTTTGAGTCCAAGATCCACGACTTGAGGGAGCAGATGATGAACAGCAGCATGAGCTCTGGCTCCGGCTCCCTCCGCACCAGTGAGAAACGCTCTCTCTACGTCAGGTATCCTCTTCATCCTTGAATTCTTTTATTCAGTTCTATTGATAATTGATTGAAACCTCAATCAGAGGAGTCTTCATGTCGATCAAACAATCAGTACAAATCCTAGTTAAAATAATCAAGACGTGTTTTCAGCAATTGAGTATCAGTTTTCTTGCATTTAATACCAATGAGGCTCCATTTATTGCTTAAAAAAAGTGTTGGTCAAGAACACATAGTTTTGTTTGCAGTTGAATTTAAAGCTTTCAAATCATTTTTGCTGTACAAAGATATCATAAAATGCCTGGATAATATTATTTGTATTCCTGGGAGATTTTTGGTTTGATAATTAAATAGTTTCATCAGTGTTTACAACTTCATGTTAAGTATTCCCTACTTATTCAGCCAGATTAAATGAAGAGAAGTGCTATAACTATAGCTATAAGAGAAGTGCCCATGAACTATAACATTTATAGTTCATGGGACTAGGGCAGTGGGAAGGAAATTATTTCAAGATTACAATGAAAGATTGTGCAACTGGTAAGAACCAAGAGAATATACAAAACAAATCCAAGGTGCAACAGTTTGCAACCTCCTTTTACACTCTGAATGAAAATTGTCTTCATGGTAGAAAATGTAAGAAGACTATTGTTTTGCTTCCTCTGTCACTGGATACCTTGAACCTGTGCATGGCACAAGTATTTTTAGAGCAGAACATTTAGGCCTGTGTTGGAGATCTGTAACCAAGACGTAAGTCCTGAGTCCTCCAGCAGGACGAATGAGCCATATCAGGCCTCATTAAACACTTAAAATGGTTGAAAATAAAAGTCTGGAGTCTTCTGAAGAGTTCTTATGAGTTTGAATCCAATTGAGCATCTGAAACTAAACTGTTGGGAAACGCACCCATCAAACCTGAGAGAATCGATCAATTTGCCTCCAATGAATGGGCTACAAGCCATTGATGATGTTAAATGACAAGATCTCATGATAAAAGAAGCAGTTGACATTTTGATTTTATACTTTATGAATGTGTGGCCTTCTGCGCTGGTGAGCTGTGCTTAACGCCGTGTTCAGCTGCTGCTGGTTTGTGAATCAGCTGACCACAAGTGTTAATGTTAAGTGTGAGATCTCAAGGCGTTTTCACATTCCTGTGAATACAGTGATAAGTGTGTCAGAATGTAAGAGGCATGTCAGTCAGTGCTAATCCCACCCTGTGCTGCTCTATCTTGAAACAGAGTCCTGATGTTGTCCTCAATTTAGCTGTGTAGCAAACTGTATGTGTGTGTCTCGGTGGGCTTGTAATTAGTGTGTTGTAGGAGAAAGGTATGTAGAAAAACAGGCAGACTTGCTCCACTGGTTTTCCTCCTTTATAGTTTGATTTACCTGTCTGACAAGGTAAAAACATTCAGCTTAGAACACAATGCCTGACTGTGTTTCTGTACTCGGAGACATCTGCCATCTGGCTGCTCTTAGGATTTTATGTGGATCTTCTATCACTATTGTGTATCAGTATATTAGATTGATTTTTGAAGGATCATTTGACGATGAAGACTGAGTAGTGTTTTTTTTTTAAATTTCATTATAAAAATATCTAAATTATTTTAAATTGTGACAAATATAAAACTGTATAACTGTTCTTTCCTCCCTTAATTAAGTGTAGTCTTGATGAGCATACAATATAAAATAATTTCTAATTGTGGTTGCTATGCTTTTGGTAGGAAGTGTATTGTAAGTTGCTTCTTAGCATCTGCTAAACAAAATTAAACAACAAAAAGGTGCAGATGTCCAATGATGCACTGTATTCTGTGCATGTGTATCCCCACACCCATCCTTTAATCAAACACAACAGATGTTTTACAATGAAACCTGAATACCCACTCTTCCGGCATACTGTTGATGGTATTGTTTCGTTTGGTTTTCCCAGGGCTCTTTTTGACTACGACAGAACCAGGGACAGTTGCCTCCCTAGCCAGGGCCTGAGTTTCTCCTATGGGGACATCCTGCATGTCATCAATGCCTCAGATGATGAGTGGTGGCAGGCACGGCTGGTTACACCCCATGGGGAGAGTGAGCAAATTGGGGTCATACCAAGCAAGAAAAGGTACAGTACTGCCAACAAAGCCAGACGGAATTACAGCATTTCCCCTGTAGTAATGAAGTGTGCTTATTGCCTTTATTTATATAATTTATCCATAGGGTGGAAAAGAAAGAGCGTGCACGGTTAAAAACAGTCAAGTTCCATGCAAGGACGGGCATGATTGAGTCCAACAGGGTGAGTGAGTCGTCATCCTCCTCCTGTGAACGGCTCATGGGAGCTGCCCCACTTCCCCTGAGTGTGGGAATTGGTGGCTTCTCATAGTAACCTGGAGGCTCCTGTTACTGAGCATCTCATTTCTCACAACTACACAAACAAAAGCGTACAATTACAAACATGCACTGTGCCATCATAATCAGCTATGATGGTTAGATCAATTCTTCTCAGTTCTGGTCCTGGAGGCCCCCCCTATACTTCACGTTTCCCTCACCTGATTCAACTTCTCTGCTCATTAGTAAACTGCTCTGTAGAACTATTCTGGTGGGACTAGTTTTCAAAACTATGAGTATTGATTCTTATCACCTGATATCTGTGATTTTTTTCTTGTAACCGTTTGGACTAACATCTGTGTTTATAACAGGCATAGGAGGATCAGTTTTGTACACCTGGGCTTTGCAGAGATCACTTGCTCTGTATTCATACATTGTGTATAGTCAGTTGGATTAGTTACCATTAGTATAACCAGTTTTACTACAAATATCATAGTTCAGCTATGGCTAGTATATCAACGCCATGAATAATTAAAGGTTACTTTTTTTTTTTTAACCACGTTTAATTTTTGTACACTAGAGTTGTAAATCATCACTGGTTTTTACAATTCATTCTGATTCCCATTATGTTGACGATATCAATTTCGATATCACGATGCATCACTATTATATCATTTCTATTAAATTATATTAGCATTAAATTAAATTATAAATGTAATAACAGAAAACAAACAATAAAAGGATTTAACCAGCTAAATATAACTTCAAAGCATACAAGCACATATGAAATAATAAAGGGGAAAATACAATACAAGGGATAAACAAAAAGTACATTCAGTATCTGAGAGTGCTTAAAGTATCCACAAGTTTACAGTCAGACAGTCATAGTTATGAAGTTTTCTTTTTTCCACAGCATTATTGCTGTTCGATTACTGATGAGATCACAGACAGTGGCAGTTTTAGGCTGGTAGGCTGCATTCACACTAATGCACAGGTCTATTTCGACATCAGCTGTTTTGTCTGAAAATATTTTGGATGGGATTAGTTTTTATAGGATCACATAGTTTGCTGAAAAACAGTTGGTAATTTGCTCTGGAATTAAAGAGGTTGTGTAAAAAAAAAAAAAATGACAGACTCGGATGGGATTAAATCGCAAAGTATGTTTGTAAAAGTTATTTCTCTAATGACTCCATGTAATACATTCCCACACGAATAGGGCGTATGACCTGAATTGACTTTTGTGGGCCCTCTATAACCAGGATTGAGAAACATTTTATTGTATCTTAAAAGGGTAGTTCACCCGAAAATAACAATTGTCATGTTATTACAAACATGTATGATTTTCTTTCTTTCATTAAACACAAAAGGAGATGTTTGGCAGAATGAACGACATAAGGGTGAGTAAATAAGACCAGATTTTATTTTTGGGTGAACTAAACTTTTAAGGGTGAAGTGTGTACTTTTGTGAAAGGGAATGTACTTTAAAAAAAAAGAGAAAGAAAGAAAGAAAAAAAGTCTCCATATGGCAAATATGTACACTACTGTTTAGAAAGATGAGGTTGGTATGATATATATATATATATATATATATATATTTTAATAATACTCTTGAATGGTGGTGTAGTAGACCTTTGCAAATTTTACCAGTAGATAAAGTATTTTAGCAAAAATTGCACACTTCACTTTTCTTTTTTTTTTTTGCATCTGACATCCATGATTTTCTTCTGCAATTTGTGCAATGAAGATATTTCACATCTTTCATTGTTATGTTATGTATTTCCTCTGTTACATTCACAGTTAAAACGTCAAAACTTTGACTTTTTTTCAGAATGTAGCATCCAAGTTGTTTAAATTCATTATCCCCACTTGTTTGTGCAACCACGTCATCTTCGATTTTATTTTTGCATGCTTGCTGTGAATTACATTGAAACCCATTCTTGTTGTTTTTTTGTGTTTGTTTCATTCTTCATCCCCATTCCCCCACCATCGGCTCGTCTCTGCGCAGTCAGTCAAAGTGAAGCGCAAAAAAAGCTTCAACCTATCACGCAAGTTCCCGTTTTACAAGAGCAAGGAGAATATAGTGCAGGAGTTGGTGGAGACAGAACGTAAGTATGAGCGTGTGACGATAGCCCTGACTCTGTCCTTCATGCTTCATCCTGTCACTGTCACTCACCCTGGAGACAGCTTCTGATTGGCTCTTGACCTCTATGTGAGGAAACAGAGCAAATCAGGGCCTCTTGGGCCTTTGTCTTGCTCTGAGGGGGACCTCAGCACTTCTCACAGGTGTGAGGCTCCACTAACACTCAAACACTGTGCTAGAACATCCATCAGTGTCAGAGCTGTTTAGAGCTGCTCCCTTTAGCATTTGCACTTATTTTGTTACTGATGAATCTGCATGGGAAGATTCCCCCTTAAATTACAAACGGACAACCCAGATCTTTCATCGCACAGCAAAATGATGTTAGTATTGCTTCATCCCTTGAGAGTGCAACACCTCTCTTCTCCCAGCCTCTCACTAACCTCTTTCTTCTTCCTTTCTGCTCTCTCTCTTTGTTCTTGCTTTCACCTGTCGGGACGCTCAGGACTTCCCAGGGTTAAGCGATGACTTTTATGGATCAAAGAGTTTGAGTAAGTGTGTGGTTCCTCTTGTCAAGCAGCTGTTCCCTGAGCTAACTGAACCGGCTGTGCCACACACACCACACATTTTATTCTTTCTTTCTGTTTCTCTCTCTCTTTCTCACTGAATCTCCTCTCTACCTTAATAGTCATCTGCTTTTTTCAAGTGTCTATTAGAAGCCAGTCCTAATGTGAGTTTGCTTAAACCATTCTTAAAAGGAAAGTTGTCGTTTGGTTAATTTGATCAAATAATGTTTATGGCCTAAGTGAAAGGAATTAATTACAGAAGAAGAACAAATTATAAGTATTACATTTTGAAAACTTTAAGTGGTTTGAGCCTTAGAGAGGCGTAAGTACAAATTTTGAGGAGTAAAATATGTAAAAATATGCATTTTGGTGCAGCTGCTGATATTTATGACCAAACAGATATAACATTTATGTTAGCTTGTAATGTAAATCACGAACTTTATAACAGCCTTATTACATCAAGTTAAAATATTGTCACTGGGAATTATGTTGTGAGGATGATATTTGTTAATATTTGTGATCAAAGCTCAGAAGTTTTTATTGCATTTAAAACACAATGCAGTGCAATACCATGTTTGAGAGAGATACAAATAAAGTGTGGTGTATCATATTTCATTGTAACACATTAAAGCATGGCTTTTCTTAAAAAAAAAAAAAAAAAAAAAAAAAAGTAAACCTACGTTGCTTCTGTCGGGTAAATGTCTTAGTATTTTTGAGTTCACTTTAGAAAAATCAATGAAGAATTCACAGCAAGAGACTCCCAAACCGTGACCTGACGTGAACCATACTAAACACACAAATATTCTTACATCAAAGATCTGATTGCCATATCACACACTGAAGTCCTCTTGAGGTGACATAGTGTCTTCAAAGCCAGCTCATACTGGTCAGGATTGAGTTTGTTTGGTGTTACATGTTTTAATCATGTTGTCACCGTATCTAAGGGATGTTTGTAATTTGATTCCTATAAGGAATCCAACACCGGCTTGTTTGCTTTGGCATGAGGAACAGAATCACTGTCTGATGAACCCAACAGTGGCAAGGTCATAGGAAACACTCAGCACGGAATCTTAGATCACTAGGGTCATAGGAAAAGGAAATACTTAATTTCCTATTGCTGCCTCATCCTACCATTTCCCTTCTAAGGAAATGGCAGCCATTTAAGTGCCCCAGAGTTCTCTGTTTGTTTTCCTCTCTTCACTCAGCCTTTTCTATTCTTGGCATGATGGCACGGGAGGGTGTATAGTTTCATTCCGAGCTCTGCTGGATATACTATTAATCTTACATATGGGTGAAAATGTGCAATGTGACATTTCTTAACTTCACTTCTCTTATATCCACAGAATGCTTGACGTCCAACACCAGTGACAGTGAAAGCAGCTCCAGTAAGTGTCTAAACCTCCGTTATGTGCTCACTGCATTAAATCTGTACCATTGTATTCTGCAGAGGTGCAGCATTCCATTTGTTATTAACCTTCTAAATGCTTAAAAAACCTGATTCGTGTCACCTACAAGTTAATTCCAGTGGTATTTCAAGTGGATCATTTTTGTATTGAATGATGACAAATGAGACCTTCATATTTCAAACGGATATTTATGTCTTTTCTCGTCATACAGAGGGTCAGGAAGACACAATTCTATCATATGAGCCAGTAATTCGACAGGAGAGTAAGTATTCAGAATATTTGTATTTTTTTATAGCGCTAGTAATTTAGCTTTACATTCCCAATCTCACTCTGACCCTTAATTCTGTTTTTCACTGCTCACATGCCAACACACAACAAACTCTTAACAGTTTAGATGGTTTTTGTTTTTTTGCATTTTAAGTTTTTTGTTATCCTACAGTCCACATTTCTACTGCACTCAAGTATAGATGACACAAACTGGGTGTGTTTGTTGTAGTAGTGTAAACATTATATGTATATATTTCTGTATGTAAATAACCTCTTTTATAATGTGATCATTTGTACATGATGCTGTTTAAATTTCTTATGTGGTCTTTGTGGATCGGTGAAGGGAGCTCACATTAAAAAAGAAAAATCCTTTTTTCCATGATATGTACTCCATGAGCAAAGCCAAGAAATTATTCTCAAGGCTGAGGGTTTTTGACCAACATTGATTTGGCTTTATTTTCAGTTCATTACACAAGACCTGTGATTATCCTGGGTCCAATGAAGGACAGAGTAAACGATGACTTGATCTCAGAGTTTCCCCACAAGTTTGGATCCTGCGTCCCACGTGAGTGTAATAAGAAAAGGCCATGCTGGCTGCATGTACGACATGTTTATTATCAAATGTTTTAGCAGTACTTAAAGACAAGTAACACAAGGCATACACATACATTTTCAGATACAACTCGTCCTCGACGAGAGAATGAGATGGACGGCCAGGACTACCACTTCGTGGCTTCAAGGGAGCAAATGGAGAAGGACATTCAGGACAACAAATTTATCGAGGCCGGCCAGTTCAATGAGAATCTGTACGGGACCAGCATCCTGTCTGTCCGGGCAGTGGCTGAAAGGGTCAGTGACTCCCTAGTGTAAACATGCCAGGAACTCAACTCCTGTTTCCCTGTGGCAATTACTGTGTGCAGTAATAGTGTGAAATGGGATAAAAGGGTTTCTTTAATCCTCTTGTAGGGAAAACACTGTATCCTGGATGTGTCTGGGAATGCCATAAAACGACTGCAGCAAGCACAGCTCTATCCAATCGCCATTTTCATCAAGCCAAAATCTGTGGAGGCCCTAATGTAAGTGTTAAGATTTTGTAAATTATGTATATACACTACCATTCAAACGTTTGGTGTCAGTAAGGATTTTATTTTAAGAAATATCTTATTCAGCAAGGAAGCATTAAATATGATTAGTGCTGGGCAACTACTAATTACACTTATTATGTGTGTGTGTGTGTGTATATAAGCATAACACATTTTTTAAACGTATACATGCATGTGTGTGTTTTCTTTATTTATATATATATATATATATA
>JAUYWG010000048.1:13966269-13977221 GCA_034779775.1 Enteromius afrohamiltoni
ATATATATATATATATATATATATATATATATATTCACAGTACACACACACATTATGTACACAAAGGTTTTATTTTTGGATGTTGGCCAGCACAGTAATGGCTCCTAAAACAAATCTGTTTTGAATCACAGGAATAAATTAAATTTGAAAAATATATTAAAAAAGATATTTTAAATTGTAATGTTTCATAAAATTAAAACATGCAATGCACTTCTTTGTATTTATCAGGGAAATGAATAAGAGGCAGACATACGAGCAAGCCAATAAAGTCTTTGATAAGGCAATGAAGCTCGAACAAGAGTTTGGAGAATATTTCACAGGTAACCCCCACCATCATGTGATTTCTCTTAACTGTATCCGGAGGGAATCTTTTAGTCCAGCCCCTCTGTTACTGTTTAACAGCGTACAGTGGTATGACTGTTGCTCTCTCTCTTTCTCTTTCTGTCTCCACAGCCATAGTCCAAGGTGACTCACTAGATGAGATCTATAATAAAATCAAGCTGATCATAGAGGAGCAGTCAGGCCCTTACATCTGGATCCCGTCCGCAGAGAAGCTCTGAGCTCACCGCCTCCACGAAGCCCCCACCTGACCCCCGCACCCACTCCCACCTGACACCTTTCCTTCCCTTTCACTGATATGTTTCATATCAAGTTTTAGTGTCATCATTATGTTACCCTCAATTGAAAGGCGTCTTCTCACCATTACTGTGACTGTGCACACCCCTGCATGAGTTTCTCAGCAATTCCATTCACGATTGGAAATGCCATTCCTAAAGAAATTTGTCATGTAAAACATAAAAGGGAAACCTGAGCGAACCCTTTTCGTGCGTTTCGGACGGACTTGAAGATGAGAGTGTCTCAACGGACGAGAACGGGGAGCCGGGGAGTTGGAGATGGTGGCACGAGCGGGAACCTTGTATATGTTCATTCAATTTCATGGAAAAAAGACATTCGAGGATGCTGTGCGAAGTTTTTTTTTTTTTTTTACGAGGACTAGATACAGTTCAAACCTGCTGATGGTACCGTCACTGCTCGTGTTTCTAACGGATAAACTTCAAAACAGTACTCACAAACCAGCTCGCTTTATTTCACTGGCCGCCTGGCCATTTGTATGGCGACGCTTTTGGAGGTAGAACAAAATGGAAAACGGGGTTTGAGTCTATACATTTATATTACTGAAATCACATGGAAAATAAAAACCCTACAGAGAGATTTTACTACATAATACGGTACACATTTTACACTTCACTAGAATTGTCTACTCGGAGGGCTGTTAGATTTCATTTACTTGTCTTTGGGTTTTTGTGTTCTTTCTTTCTTGTGGTTTTAGCTGCTCTGTATTAAAGATGGGGGTAGAGAGGTGTAACTGGGCTCTCTGCAGAACACCAAACTGCCTTACGATGAATAAACGCTTCTGTCAAATTCCTATTTCAACCTATCAGTGCTTAGAGGGAGACTCCGTTTTAGTTCTATTTGAGAGTTTCCCATCATCCTATTGGAGGCCTAACTTGTGAGTGCAATAGACTTAAGTGTCTTACCTCTGTGAAATCCTTTTTTGCGAAGCTTTTTTTTTTTTTTTTGGTTTAAAATCCAATTTCGGCCACCATTGGAGTTGAAAAGCAGACAGCCCACTTGCACTTCCTCTGCCTTCCATGACTATATTCTCTTCAGACTGAACGGTAACAAGGTACTGTCCTGTTAGCTGCCCAGGAGCGCAGCCTTAAAACGGGTAGAATCAAGACAATACTTGTATTGGATGTCCTTCTTGATATTAAAGCGTTAGTGGAGCCTGAAATTGACCGTTTTCCCCAGAACTCGACGATGGTTTGATTAAATCTGTTCTTTGTAATGACAGCTTTTAAACAAATTTTTTCCCTTCTGCTCCTTCATTTCCGGGCTGATGTTTACTCCACTGTGTTGAGCCTTGTGCCGGGGCGAGCTTGGCGAGCTCAGGAATCTGATGGATAATTCCTACAATAATTTATTTAATTTTTTTGTACACGACTAAAGGGCCGTGATCGTTTTGTGATTGAATATAGAGAGTATGAACTCGAAGGGGATGCTTTTCTCTCCTCTGACTGAACACCCAGACATGCTGATATATTATACTTGTGTATTCTAAATATTTAGTCCTCTTTCTTTTTTTTATTTGAAATGCTTTGTAAGCGCTATGTCTGTGGTCGCCCCGGGGGAGAGAACGGGATCGCGACGGATGGGATACAGAAGTACAGTACTTCCTTTGGTCTCTTTTTTTCTGTATCGAGAAGCCTGGATCCCGCAGGAAGCGAGGGAAGTTCCTGGGCCCACTCTCTTTCCCCCTCTCATCCCACCCCGCAGGCATTTTCTAAACAGGTGCGCTCACCTGCCAAGCGTCTCTGCGAAATCAGCTGTCATACCTGTGTCAAAACCAGAGTTCAGGGAATAATCGAAGGGAACAGAGCCATTTATAAACTGCTTACAGACTGTTTTAATGGGTATGATAGCTGTAAAGTGTAAATAATCCCCCTCACTTGTGCTTCATGCATGTGTGATACAACTGGGGCAAACATGTTTTATAAATCACAAATGTCAGGTAAGTAAACTTTGAATTTATTCTGAGATTAAATTTCCATACAAATGTGCCGTAACGTTGGTATTTCTCTATAGAAAAAATTATCTTCAGCTGCCTATCGGAACATTTTTTTTAGTGAGTCGGGAACCAGCTTCCCTACAATACGGCCTGTCTACTTGTGATATCTTGTGGAACTTGTCTGAGTGTATAAATGAAAAACAAATGTAAAAAAAACCATATATATATATATATATATATATATAAAAATATATATAAAAAGACATGCGGACAGCAACCCATAGAGTGATATTAAAGTAAACCAGGAGCTTAAATGACTCACTTTAGCGTAGATCTGGTCTTCTGAGGTGACGGACGAGGAAGCAGCTGACTGTTCGCACTTGACGTTTCTGGTCAGCCTTGTTGGTGAAGCCCAAAGAATTTTGATTAATTGTACTATATTTCTAATGAAGCGGATTGAATCACAGCAGCTCTGGTGTACTAATGAGAATCTCTGCTCCGGAAGGCACGAGCGTGAAATGGGGAGGGAATGGGTCTGATTTGTCTTTTTGAGTGAATATGAGTTATTGATGTGACAGCACACCTGTGCAGTAAGTGCTTGCAAATAGGAACCCTTTGATTGTACAGTAGTGTCCTCCCCATGATTACAGGTGGTACAACCCATCAGGACACAAGGAAAACTGCTCTTTTATATCCTGGTCAAGAGGGAACACAGTCCTACCGATTATTAATTCTTTTTTTTTTTTTTTTTTTTTGTTTCGTTTTGGGTTTTTCTTTCTTTTTTTGGACTGGACAAGAGTTTATTTGTTTGGAAATAAACTATGTGACTCTGTTACAATTTCAATGCATGCATTTTTATTTGTTTTGTATCGCAATGCAGATGTTTTGAACTCATCGACCGAGAAAAGCTCAAACAGATAACTGGGTGACAGGTAATAAAACAATACTGCCAAAACGTATTTTCAGATTAAATGAATGTATGAACCATTTCATAACTGAACCAACAAACCCCCTCATCTCTTAGCTTCTCAAAAACATGCACAGAAATTCACACTACATATTAAACACGTGCCGTTAGACCTGAGATCTCCATCTGCGACTGTAGCCGCCATCATTCACTCCTCAATAATGAGATTCTTCTTGGCTTTATCCAGCCTGTCCAACACCTCACTGTACAGACCTGCCATCTGGGGAGACACATTTCATGTATTTTATTCACACCTTGCCACATTTTCTTTTACCAAACATGATGAACAAAATGTTTTTTATTGAATATTAGCTTGTGAAATGCCAAATGACACATTTAAACTACTAGCTCAACTACTGCATGTTGCTTTAAAGGAATAGTTCACCCAAAAATATAACTTCTGTTATCATTCACTCAGCCTCGAGTAGTTCCAAATCTGTATGAATTTCTTTGTTCTGCCGAACGCAAAGGGAGATATTTAGCAAAAAGTTTGTAACCAGGCTGTTTTCAGTCACCATTGACTCCTGTAGTATTACTATGAAAGTCAAAGGTGACCGAAAACAAAAGGAACACAAACAGATTTGGAGTAAATGATAACAGAATTTACATTTTTGGGTGAACTATTTCTTTAACAACCAACCCACATAGCTGTAACCAACCCTGCTGCTCTAATTAAACCTCCCACTAAGGTGATGAAAAAAGCAGCTCGCGCACCTGACTCGAAGCAAGGAGAATATGAAACATGAAAATGATATCCAGCGCCTTGAGTTGAGCGTTCGAGCAGCTGTAACTCCTGCCGCGTTACCTGAGTATGATAGCTGTCCTGCAGGGAGCCCAGGTGCTTCAGGAAGCTCATTCCTAGCCCGCACCACCTCTCGGCCTCGGGATACTGGGCCAGACTGTAGAGCAGGATTCCCGTATTCCACGCTCGGGTCAGCAGCCACAGGATCTCCAGTTCTGGAAAGTCCTCGGGCTGTGTGAGAAAACAAGACGTCCGTTAGAGATATCACGGAGGAATGGAGCAGATGCTATAATAATAGCTGCTGGATTATATCTTGCGGTTTCATATCGATGGTGTCGTGAAGGTCACGAATTCAGAATAGCACCCTGATGCTTATGCAAGTTTATTGCAACGCGAGTTCAAGATGAAGGACACAGGCGAGATTTCAAATTAGCATCCAAATTGGCAGGAAGAAGCTGGTGAATGGAGCATCTGCTAACTGAGGCATAACTAAAAGCCCATTGACAGAAACAGGAGATTCTTTCAAAGATGGGGATAATTGCGGGGCTGAGCTGCAGCGGGACGTGTGTGACGGCTGCTGAGTCATGGTAACCAACTCACTGCGGTTGCTATGATGGAAAGAGCTTCCTCGTAGTAGCCCCACACTTCCTCCAGCACGCAGGGATCCACCTCAGACACACCGCTCGGCAGGGTCAGCTGAATCAGGCTGTGTAAACAGTTACTGTGACACACACGTGTATAAGGTGTGTGTCATATGAGGAACAGTTTGGTGTCTTTTGTTGCGGTATATTCACTGTGCAAGTAACCCTCGGCTAGACTGACCTGCAGCGTGTGAGGTCGACCTGTGGCTGTTTCCTGTGCAGAGACAAGGCCATTCTCAGTGCTTTCTTACACAGAACAGGGAAATGAGCCGGTGCTTCCATCGCCAGGACTGTAGACAGAAAGTACAGGACCAGCAGAGCTTATAATGTCATTTAACACAGTCACAAAGTTTGGGGTCAGTAAGATTTTTTTTATGTTTTATACTTATAATTTTTTCAATATTAAGTAAAAAATATACTTGTATTTTATATATGTGTTTGCTATTTAAATATATATTAAAATGTAATTTATTTGTGATTCAGCAGCCATTAATTTCAAACTTTAGTGTCACGTGATCCCCTGATTTCATGCCAGAGAAACATCAATGTTTCAGTCTTTGATGAATAGGATAAAAAAAGACAGCAATTACTTGAAATAAAAAAATCTTGACCCCAAACTTTTGACCAGCAGTGTATATTCACTCATTCAGTCGGAATTTCACCATACGTAATATATACGTTAACAATATATAAATATTTACAAAGGAGGTTCTGGAAGCTGACCTGCGATCATTTCTAGCAGCTTGGTCTCAATGCAGTCCAGTTCTAAAACCGATTCTAGCACAGATTCAGTCTTTGGATCATTTAATTTGGCACGGGCTTCAAACTCGTAGAGCAGCAATAAAGTGTCTGTTTTGTCTTTGGAGGAAGTGCCTAATGAGGAAAGAATGTGCCAGAAAGACTATTAAGATCCTTGTCATTCTGGACAAACAGGTCAAATCCGGAATCTGTAATAGAATGAAACTAGTAAGTGACCTGATGCTTTGATGGTGGTCCAGATCTCTTTACAGAGCTGAATGTGCTCTAGAGTCTGGGTCAGGAGCTCAGTCTGAAAGCACAGCAGATATAATACACTGTGCCCTCTGCTGGTTAGTCATAGTAGCAGGAAAAGCTGAGCTCGGAGAACATATGGAGCAGTGCTTCTCAAAACTTTCCAACTTTGAGATCTCCCATTGTCAAAAACAATATTGGAAAACCACCTACATTGGCTTTAACAAATTTACATTTGTTTTCATTAAACAGTATAATAAAATAATCAAATAATTTGTTTTAGACTTATATTAATATAAATACATATTTTAATGTAAATATTGCATATATATATATATATATTTTATTTTTGCAACCCCTAGAAAAGTGGTTCCCAACGAGATGGTCAGGCAGACTTCCAAGAAGCAATATTCGACTTAAAATAGTTTAAAATACAAGACTTCAAATAAGCTTAATTAATTCAAAAGTAAGACATTTCTTTATATAAATCACCACCCCAACAATTGTTTGATGTTCTTTGAAAAACCAGGGAAAACCTGGATTAATTATGTTGCCTAATTTTTAAAGTGGGATTCCTTGGCCTGGACAAAAAAGTTTAATTATTTAACAAATAAATGATTACAATTCAATAAAGATTTTTACAATACACTTTTCTCTAGCTATCCAATTAAATGCATATTTTCTAGTTACATGCCAGCAATATTTTTAGGGGTTAGGGGGTAGAAAGTGTGAATGAAAAATGATATTCTTTCTCCTAATCTTGTCCTCTGTCACAAATGAACTGAAAGTCATTGGTTAAAAATAATGGGAATCTTTAAAGTGACAGTTCACCCAAAAACTACAATGTTATCATCATTTACTCGCCCCGATCTGAACCAGTTTGAGTTTCTTTTTTTTTTCGTTAAACAAAAAAATTTAATTTTGCAGAATGTTGGTAACCAAAACATTGCTGGTAGCCATTGTGGAAAAAATTACCACAGTAGTAAATGGCTATCAGTAACTTTGGTTACCAACATTCTGCAAAATATCTTCTTTAGTGTTTATTTATTTTTGGGTGAACTATCACTTTAAGAATGTTCAACTTCTGGAATCCAGAAATTTGTGGACAGTGGGAGGCCTTGCAGTAAAGTTGAGAAAATACAGAGACCCACTACTGAGACACTGCACATGGCTGAAAACCACTCGTGTGAAGAGTTTGCAGCTTAAGAAAGCAAACACCTTGAAATGATCCTGCTTTTAAACATACAACTTCAGTTTATATTCAGAATTTGTACAGTGTCAAGTTTCAAGGCTCCACCTTGTCTTTGTCTCAAAACACCTCTTGCTTCCTGGTTATTGTTTAATCAGATGGAAATGATGAACTGCTAAAAACGAGTGAGAGATCCACCTGTAGCTCAGTGTGCTCAGAGCTCCTGCAGACCTCCAGAGACGCAGCGGCAGCCATCAGCAGACACGTCTTCTGCCCCATCAACACACCTCGGTCTGGGGTGCACAGCTGTGACAGCTGCCCAGCCAGACAGAACATCACACACCTCACTTACATGTGATTCTGAACTAGCCTACTACAGCTACTAAGAGCGACTGTGCTTAAACTTACCTGGAAGGAGAGAAGGAAGAAATCCCTCATCTTCACAGGACTGTTCTCACACTGCAGGGCTGAGTTCCACGCTGACACACACACACACACACACACACACACACACAATCAATCAAACACAACTAACAAATAAATAAATGTCTCAAAAGCTGGAGATTTAGGAATAAAGCACCGATTCTCCTGAACCAGTTTGCGTCTTTTGAACGCTGCTGTGCTCCGTGGCCATGAACAGCACTTATTTTTGATAATTTCTCAAGAGCTGTAAAATCAATAGGCATACAGTAAATCAGTGTGGAGAAATATGACTGAGTAACAAAAGAAAGTGTAATTAAATACTGTGGGTAACAAGTACCTGTTTTCAGGTATGACAATAGGATATCCATGTTGGGACTCCTGTTGTGACAGATGTGTGTGAGATGCAACTTTGCTGAAAGTGAGCCACTGAATCAGTGATCTACTAACCTGGTTTCACCACTGATGTTCTCCATTGTTGTGAGAACAAGTCGTACTAAACACCTGCCAAAGAAAGATGAGGAAATGATGTTTCTATAGCAGAGATACCCGATGTGCCCTTTTGTGTGCTGCTAATATACGCATAATGGGTTGAAGCTTAGGGTCAAAGGTGAAAATGAATGACTGACCGCAAGGCAGTGAGGATTTGAGTAACATCTTGTGATTGTTCACACACACTCTCTAGGGCTTTGATGGCCGTTTCCTGCTGCTCATGCTGTGGTGATGTACCAACAATTATGTGCTTTATTAACCTGCTGTCTTAGTATTATTGTGTTGAAATATACAGAAAAGAATCTGGTATGGTATGGCCAACCTCGAGGGCGATCTGTGCGGCCAGGCTGAGCAGGTTCGAAGCAGCGTTCTCGGTCACTAGCAGTCTGTCCTCGCTGGTGACTGGATTCTGAGCCAGAGCGTCAATCTCTCTCAGAGCCACGGCGGCTTATTAACACGTTAAAAACAGACATTCCCATCCATTTTCATCTACTGCATTTAAATCATTGAGTTAAGATAATCTTTTTGAAAAGAATAATCCATTACCTTTCTCTGCATTGTTTTCCAGTACCGCAATCTTGTAGATGTTGAACTGTGTGAAGATGTTGCTTGGATCAATCCTTGCTGCCTTTTCTATAGCCTCTTTGGCCTTCAACAAGAATTGAACAGTGTAGCATCTTTCACAACAGACACGTATGAAAACTTGTGTCCGTGTAATGAGATGTGACCTTCTCAAGCTGATGCAGGTGCAGGAAACAGGAGAATCGGTTTCTTTGCAGTTTAGCAAGGTTTGGATCCAACTCATCTGATCTGTAGAAGCTCAGAGAGTAGTTATACCATTCCAGAGCCTCACAATAGTTCTTGGCCTGTGCAAGACAACACACATGACAGCTGTCTCACTAAACTCTAACTAACAAGCTTTACAACTATACAGTACTATATGAAGAAAAACATCCCCACGCATTTTCTACCCTAATTGTGAAGGGAGTTCTCTTTATACACACTGTGGTTAAAAGCTTGGAGGAAGTATTGTATTCCTTTTTAAAGAAACATATGTTTTATTTCACAGTATAAAAACTAAGATGGTGAAAAGACGACATTATTCAATCCAAAGTATTTATTGCATTTCTAAAAATAAAACTGATGTTGTGCCTCAAAGTTTTTGGAAGCTCTATCCCACAGAAGAAGGTGGAGGGATGACAGAGTCTGGGGTGCTAGCTGTTTTCCAGTGTAATGTCCTACAAAAGAATTATTAAACACACAATTCAGTACTGACATGAAACACATTTTTGGTTACTAACACTGAACGAAAACTACCCGTGATAGCATCCTCAATCTTCTGCTTGGCCAGCAGCTCTTTGTCCCGCTGCAGCAGCAGCTCTATATGCATGAGCAGAGCAGAGCCTAGTTCAGGAGACGACTCAAAATGCTGACACAGCCTCTTCAGGAAGTCAAAGGCCAGAGCCTCCCTGAAACAATAACATTTTAGCGTTTCTGTCATACCTGGCCTTTTCAACAACAGAATCAAGAAGAAACGGCATATGCTGGTCAGGTATGTTTTAAGCAGAAGCTTAGGACCAGTTTCAACCAGCTCAAACCAGCAGCCATGCTTCAAAACATAACCAGCATATACCAACAGAGCTCATACCTGTTCTCTTCCACGAGCAGTTTCACGGTGATCAAGCACACTTCCAGAGGAGCCTCACAGTCCAGTAGCTCTGACAGCCCTGAGGTGGGAAGAAACATGCTAAGAAGGGACACATGTGTGGGTTAGAGAACATACCCACAAACTGTGATTTCAGCAGAGATACCAGGCTCACCAGATTTTATTGCCTCATCTGGACTGCGGCTTTTAATTAGGATACAAATCTTCAGATGCAGGCCTGACAAATGCATATGCTCCTGAAATGAAAACAATGAAATGGCCAAGTGTAACAAAACCACAGTGTGTGTGCTACAGCCCAGTCTGATGGTTTGCTTTGTCAAGATCTGGTTGCTTTACCTTATTAGCCAAGCTAACGGCATGAAGAGCTTTCTCCAGGTATTTCTGACAGTCCCAGTCCAAATAAACCTTTGCAAGAAGTCTCAAAACTTTGGCCTGGAGGAACGGGAAGGAAGATTACATCACAATAAGGTAATGCAAACGCCGCACTTAAGATTAATTGTTTCATAGAAACAAACAGAGAGTTTGGGCTTTGACATTGTCAATATCACTGTTTGTGAATGAACGTTACTTTTCACCTTCATTATCTCGCTTAGATAATCTGAAGTATATACATTTATAATATTTCTTACTTGCATCTCTGATCCTGGAGAGTACTTCACATTCATCTTGCCTATATCATAACTTTGGCTGAAATGCAGAAAAATTATATATTGAAGTAACAGTGTATATAATTATATTATTACTAACTATAATAATAGCAAGAATAGGTAAATGAACATTTTGAATATACAAAAATTAAAGATAATAAAACTGTATATAAAGATATTCTTACCTTAGCCAAAATGTGCTCTCTTCATGCTTTCCCTGACTGTAAGTGTCGACCCCAAAGTTGTAACAGGTGAGAGATAGATAGCCGGTCTAAAGGAAACATTTACAAAAGTGTTTTTATTTTTATAGGTACAAGTCTGCATATTATCTCTCAAATAAAACTAAGCAATGACACCACTTGACAGGCTGATGACAACACTTTGTCCACCTCTTTAGGGAGACGCAGGAGCATTTCTTTACATCGCTGAATGCATGACACTGCCTCTCGATGCTGCCCTTGATAAACTGCCTATTGAGACAACAGAAAAATACTTAAAAAACATGATATTTCACAAGTTGTATTGTATTTACTGATAATTAATGTAATGCTAAGCGTGTTTAGCGTGTTTAGCGTGCTGTCCCGGGGGTGGGGGGGCAGAAGAAGCAAACGCGAAGCAAACGGCTCACC
>JAUYWG010000048.1:13977321-14005197 GCA_034779775.1 Enteromius afrohamiltoni
AGCGTGTTTAGCGTGTTTAGCGTGCTGTCCCGGGGGTGGGGGGGCAGAAGAAGCAAACGCGAAGCAAACGGCTCACCGCATGGCACAAACCCTGCATGCTCCCCCCCGAGGAACGATGAACGAATGGCAGAGTAGACGCGGAGGAGGGATGCTAAGAACGAGATTCCTAGGGAAGGGGGCTATTTATAAGACGTATCTCTCGCTCTGATGGGATGACAAGATGATAGGATGATTGGGAGGATGAGGATCAATTACCCGTGCGTGCTCCTCCCGAAATTTGTTTGCAAACATCATTGGTGCATATTGTAAAACCATTGCAATAATCTGTTAAATCTCAAATTAAGCGTACACATTAAATACGCTTGATCCATTGGTATTTACAGCAGACATTCACTTAAGGCTAAGCAATCTCTGCTCACAGATTCAGCTTGATATGACAAAACCCGCAGCAGGTCTTTCTCTATGTCTCCCTTTGGTGTGTTCATATCTTCTGCATCTCCATGGGAAGAAAGTCTGCTGTAAAGAGTCTCCAGGCTCTGTGAAAGTATCATTTTAAGTTGTTTTGTATACATATAAAGGCTATTTTTGTTCTCTTTACATTCACAGTGTACCTACTTTGACAGCAAGGCTTAAAAAATCATCAGCGACTTTGGGTCTTTTGCAGTCAAGCCATGTCCTTCCTGTTTTACTTGCCATCTGAAGAAGACATTTTATAATCAACCCGTTGGAATTTACACAAGCTTGCTAAAATCAAAACAAAAACCAATTCTACAAACCAGTATCTGCTTGCGAACAATATTCTCTGATGGTTTCTCAGGCCCGCATAAATACAGAAGGCTGCATGCCACATGACGGACTAAAACATGTGCGGCGAGTTAAACAAATTTGTAGTTTATCAAATAATTGACATCTGTGCAAACATCTGGAGATAGACTCTGAAACTTTTTTTCTTTTGCTGGTACAGAAATAAATATCTATATGACAAAACAGAAAGACAGATAGATATATGAATGGACAGATACAATAACAGACACCTTTGGCCTTTTGCTCTTCTGTAATAGTTGAGCCAACACGTTTGCTCACTGCCCAGTTCCACAGCTGTATGGCGCTCTCCTCCAACTACAAAAACAAGTGCACTGTTTATTAAAGATGAAACCCTTATTATAGTTCATAGATTAACATATTGTTTGAAGTAGCTTTGTGTTGCTTTTAAATAAAAATAACGAGAAAGCAATGTACTGAAGACAAAATAAGAGAAATGAAACATGATCTCTGGTGGCTTCCGTAGATTGTAAGCGAGGTGGGCCTCGCACACACCTGTGAATCCTGTAGTTTTGCTGCTGCGTCTAGAGCTGAAACGGTTTTGAAGAGAGTCTCGATCACCTCATCTGAACCTGACTCGACCCGCCTGTGCAGAAGTTGCTCTGACCAGTCTGTGAAAGACAAAATCAGTCAAAAACAACTGCGCCAAATCATACAAAGGTATTGAAATATTTACAACAGGTAACACTCATATTATGTTACTAATAATATCCTTCAGAGATCAGGTATTTTATAAACGCGCGTGACGTTCATAGCTAACTGTTAACGTTAATCCCTGATTGCTAACAGCCCCATATCTCCCACAAAATACGTTAACGTTAGATTCCTACTTTTTACATCGACAACAAACTGCTCCATGTTACGCTCAGGTTTCAGTATTTGGATAAACGAGTCGAACAACGTTCGTTTAAACGGTAGGGTCGTGTCGGTGTTTGTGTGTGACAGAAACACGACCCCTCGCGACCGTTCCCGGGCAAAAACACGCGCGCACGCACGCGCTGCAGGAGGAATGCATTTCTGCCGTACGGCCACAAGGTGGTGTCTCACACACGGGTATGTATTTACTCTCATTTACCTCTCCCTCACATATTTCACGTGTAGATTTAAGCAAATTTGTTGGCGCAATAATAAAAAAATCTTATTATTGCTATAACAATACAATAAATTATGTACATGGACCAGTCATAATTGTAAATGTTTTAGAAATCTGCTTAATAAATAAGCTTTCTACTGAGGTATGGTCTGTTATGAAAGGACAATGCATAATAAGCAATGCATATTACTTATCAAATTCAAAAAAATAAATAAATAAATAAAAATAAATATTTATGGTAGGAAAAAAAATCACCATGGAACATTATCTTTACTTAATACCCTAATAATTGATTTGGCATAAAGATAAATTGATCATTTTGACCCAAACAATAGCTATTGTTACAAATATACCCGTGCTACTTAAGAATGGTTTTGGAGACCAGGGTCACATTTTTCTAACTTAACGTATACATAATTAAAATGTACGCTCATTGTTTGAAATACCTAATAATATTTATATCATTAGGATATATAAAATATAAGGGACAGATGTCAAAAATAAGCATTTAAACTGTAATGTACAACTACTCTTTTCATGCATACATGACTGCGGTACTGTGTATTCAGAATTTCTAACTCTGTACTGAAAGATTATGGCATTATGGTATAGCATTGTTTAAGTATAATATTCATCACCTTCTGGTAGTTAGAACCTCATTTACCTCCAAGAAAGTATGTGTTGATAATGCTGGAGGTTTTGTTTTAACAGGGGAGGTTATTGTTGAGCTGAAGGAAAGAGCTCAAGCTGCGTACACAGAATCGTTTGTGGACTCTCTTATTGTGTTCACTGCACTAGATTCAAAAATAAGATGTCTTAAAAGCCCACTCCTCTCAGTGCTCGGCTTCCAGCAATTGTTTCTGCCTGACTCTTATCTAGCCACTGTGCCGGCCTGAGGGAAATGTGATCAGTTCAGAGGGCTTGATTGCACAGGAGAAAGAAAAAAACAAACATGATCCCTATGACATGTGGTCAGAGAGATGCACACAAGATTTCCTAAAGCCTGCTACATAAATAATATAAAAATAATAATAAACAGGCATATTTATACATTTGTGCCAGATGTAAAAATACTTCACCTCATAGTACTACTTTGGGATGCAAGGTCATTAGTTGGTAGCCCAATATTAGAGCTAAAAATCTAAATCAGATGTCTACATTTAGAACTTGGTATACTTTTTATCACCACAGTTGCAGCAAACTACAAAAAATAAATACAAGTAATTAACATTATGCGAGGGTGTTTCTAATGCAGTGCCTATGGGAGGGTGGAAATTTGGACCAGTTATATTAGTAAATGTTTTGAGTTTTAGAAATGTGCTGAATAAATACGTTTTCTACTGATGTATGGTCTGTTATGAAAGGACAATATTCCTTAGCAATGCATATTACTAATAAAAAAATATTTATTGTAGGAAATTTTGGTTTGGTTTGGAAAAATTGGTTACAAAATATCATCATGGATACATAACCCCCCCCCCCAATAGAAAACTCTATTGTGAAGCATTTCTTTTGCTATTGTAGCCAATTGAAATGTAAAGTAAATATTTTTGTGGTATTCTCACATTCACCCAACTACGACTTTCGCAGGTGAGAAACCTGGAAATGTGAAATATTTAATAATAATAATAATAATAATAATAATAATAATACAGTTATTACATAGCATTGTAAAATAAAATATGCTACATTTACATCAAATCTCATCAAAAATAGTTGAAAATATATAGATTTGTACAGTATACAGAATATATAGTACAATTATAAAGTACAACAATAAAAAAGTTGAAAGAACTATGCAACATTAACATTAGCAGCTACCTTCGTTGTTTCTGAGTCACAGAAGTAAATAAACTGATGAACTATTATCAGTGGCCCTTATATTATCACGTTAATCACATTATCCTCCAATCAATAAGAAGAAAACCTCATCAGGAAACCTCACGCCTCATTTAACCTCATCAGTGGCCAAGTGTAATATACTGTAATTTGACACAAGATATTTTATTTCTATTTAACAGATTTAACATCCTGTGCATTTCAAATCATTTAGATGGAAGGATATGAATGGACAATGCGATGCTGTATGTTGTGGGTAGCATGTCCCCATTCATAACATCAAAAAGACAAACGCTCCGTGGTGCATCCACACACCATGGGGTGTTGGAAGGTGAACAGATTATTTGGGAGATGATTATTTACTTTAATATAAAATTAGCTGCACCTCCTGTTGCGTAAGCTAAAAATAAACCCTGTAAATATTTTTCCAAGGTATTTTGACTGATATGTTATCAGACAATACCTTTGCACTTAGATATTTTAGGGACTGCTAAGGCTTGAAAGATTTGAGTTTGAAACCAGGCTGAAAGCCTCTTCACATGCATTTGGGTGGGATATTTAATTTTACTTGTAGATAGCAGGAGCGAAGCCAGAAATGTTTAAGTGGCTGAGCCTAGATAAAACTGGGTGGGTCAAGTTTGTTAAATATAAGTTTTTGTTTTTGTTTTTTGTTTTTTTAACGACCAAGCGGCCAGAAGCAGAAAGTGAGCTGATGTGTGAACTATGTTTGTTTAACTTAGCCTTCTGAAATCATCAAGACATGCCTAAAATAAAATCTATAGACATACTAAAACAGTTCAAGCATATAATGTTTGAACGTTAAATCTGCGCTATAATAATAAATATGTAATGGTATATGATTGTATATCCGAGTTCGGCAGGAAACAAAGGCAGCCGCGCAATCACTTGCGTTTTATTCAGTGGAAACAAAATAGTTTACGCAGTCATTTTTTTCTGATGAAGGTGAGAGTAATACATCATTTGGAACTGTAAAGGCTCTGCTTTTATTTGTGTGCACTGACAATATCAACAAATTGTTGTGATTTTCTAAAATAAAGAAAACAAACATGATGCTCTTTCTGCGTTTTCATCTTGAACAGGAGCGCTTCACGAAAATGAAATGAAACTCAGTGAAAAAAGACATTATAAACATATCTATACACTGTAAAAAATTACTGTGATTTTAACGGTAAGAAACGGTAAAAACCTGTTAAATGGTTAATGGTTAATTCCTGTTTAATTTACAGGGAAAACTGTAAACTGACATTCCCAGAATTCTCTGCATTGCATTTTAAATTTTGAATATAATTTGAATTTGAAATAACTCTGTTTCTTCTTAGCTTCTAAGTATCAGTTATGTTTATTGGGGTTGTATGTTACAAGTAATGTTGTTAAATGAATATTTATTGCACATTTCAGTTTAATAATTCTTACCATGATGGTGTTTAGTGTTTTGTGTGAATAAGACAGATCACCTTCTATAGATGTTACTATTTAAAGCTACTTGTGATGAGCCTTGGTTCATCATGTGACTTTCTCATCATCACCTGTGTTTGGTAGTTATCAGTGTATTTCAAGGGTACAAATTAGATTTTACTACTTTAATAGGTTGGTATATTAACATTATATCAGTTACAGTATTATGGTTTATTATTATAAATTACGGTATTTAACTGTAAATTTCACATAAAACCGTAAAACCAAAAATATTGTTACTTTCACTGTTTTACTCTGGCAACCACAGCTGCTGGTTTTTTACTGTAAATTTTACTTTTTTTTTTACAGTGTAGAAAGCTTTACCACTTATCAAAATAAAAATAAATCGAAAACAAATCCTTAAAGATGCAGGCGCGTCTAGGGTGAGCCAGGAAATGCATATTTGCGACACGGACTCAGAAAAATATCTTCCTACTATTTGTACTTCCCCGATGCATTCATGGCAATTAATTTTGTTGGCGCTTTAAGCAAGCTTTAGCCTATTGTGTGCATTTGATGTTGGAGCTCTTCAGGAGCGCATGAATGTGCGCAGCTGCAAATATGCAGTTTGTTGTGCAAAAGAGTATCTAGCGTTTCTTTCCACATAAAACTGATCTGATAAGTGGATCGAACAATGTACCTGTGTTAATATGATTTTAATATATAAATGTATATTTGTAAATGCATATATAAAGCTATATTTATTATTGGCCGTTTACATTACATAAAATGACCAACCATGCACATCTGAAACTGAATAGATAGGCTATCTGCAGCTCAATCTCGTAGGAAAAGTGCGCGTGGACTGGAGTATAGCTGCAGGGTTACTATGGTGACGTTGCGTCCTTCCGTCCCTGCTTCACTCGTATAAAGCCTTCGAGAGGGAAAACCCCAGCAGAAAAGCCAAAGTCAGGGTTGTGCAGCATCAGCCGGTTGGCATTAGTTCTTTTCATCGTTATATTATTGTTAGAGCTTCTTCACAGAGTGTAGTTTTCCGAGTTTCATTCACTTTTTTAGTTTTAGGAAGGAAGAGCAAACGTCGCACCTGCCCTCGCGAGTAGTTTGGCGCACCGGGGCAGGCGCTGTACCATGCGATACCTTTACACTCACTGAGAGGTGTTTTCATCACTGAAAGAGCAGTCTCTGTCATATCAGCGGGAACTAGACGCGTTTATACCGGACGGGGCTATTCAACCGTTCACCGAGAGAAATAACGGTATTTGGACTGTTAAAAGTGATAAAGTGACAGCTGATTGCACGGAATATCCTCATTTTAACGGACGAAATGACCTCAGTCAGATGCTTCTTCACTTTTCAGCTGCTTCTCAATTTCGTCTCGAGCGGTAAGTGCGAGCTTTTTGTCATTTTTCTGCTCGTTGATTGAAGCGATCTTCGGCTTTCTGTGGACTGCTGTTGTACAGATGCGGTTTGAACTTCAGCTGGTAACTTTATGGGCATTCACGCATCTGTATGCACGGAAGAAAAAACAAATGTGGATGTGATGATAAAAACGTTTTAGTATTGTGCTAAAATAATATTACATCTGACGCCATTGAATTACAAGGCAACTGTGCATTAATAGATCTGATGGGCTGTTTTCATTCTAGTAAATATATTACAATATGTTTGGCGGTCGTGAGTTTATTGCACTTTTCAAACTATTTGGACTGAATTACTGAAGAAGACATTGTTATACAAATTAGTGTGACAAATGAATTAGATGGGAACATATGTTGTTGATACAATGATGGCTTTTGATGCAGTGATTACATTTTATGGCGTCTTTGTGTTAGAAAAACCAACATTACTTATCTGAAGGCATTAAATGTAGTGATTTTATAATAATAATTGTATAGAAATATTAAAATATAATGCTTTTTTCTCTCATTCTTTAAAAGTAACCTGTGATATCTTTGGCTTTGTTTCTCATAACTGAATGTGCTGCCTATGTCTATATATAGATTGTTTGGTACTACATTTTGGGGATCGTATGTGCCAAGTGCAGTCTTCGAACCCATTTCAGGGTACCAGATTTTGTCTAGGTAGACTGCTCACTGGGTTTTGAGACCCAGTCATCAACGGTCTGCGCCAAATTAAATTCTCAGTTAGAAAGCATGAGGTGATCTCTCCCTGCTGGGTCTTAGATCTTTTTCCTGACGTATGCTCATTTTTCTGGGGAGCCCAATCATTTCAGTGACCCCCAGTCTCCTCCACTGCTGATGATGGAATAGCAGTTGGGAAGTGGGCACTTCCTGCATTCCTCCATCGTCTGGGACTAGTTGGTTATGATAAGTCATTATTTTCTAGTTATTCCAAGAATGAGCACACATTGTGTTTGAAATATCAGGTGTGTTTTTGGTAACATTCAAACCGTTTATAGTGAGTGGGTAACATGGGCACATCTCCAGTTCCTGTGTTGTTCTCTAGTTTGACGGGAGAATATGTGTTTACAAGAGAGAGTATACTGTTGACTCTGGCTGCTTGGGCGTCTGGCTGCATCCCCTTATAAACAAGATGGATAGTAAAAGATGAATGCCATTGTTCATTGTGACATAGTAGTTGTACACTACAGATACAGGTCTTCCTTCTGCTGTCCAAACAAACAGCAGCACTTACTCTGATCCAAACAGAGGAAATACTGCTCCCCCCATGACTTTTTGGGTCTTCAAGCTTTGTCTACAAGGTCTCCAAGTAGATTTCCTTCGCTGTCCTCGTGCCGAGCGTGGGAAAGACACATGAAGGAAGCGGATGGAGAGGCAGGAGGCACCCTGGAATTGTTCTGGCAGTAGAGGTCACGGAAATGTGACACGCTACCTGAGTAAAGATTCCTTCCCCAGACTTCTTGCTTGCTCCTCTACTCCAAATGTGTGTCAGTCGCCCCACCTCAAGACAATGGTGGTGCGGAAGAGCATGCCATTATATTTTATATGTTAGGAGTGTATGGTTAATCCATTAGACGAAAATAGCCCGTGGAGACATGAGCCGTATCACATTTTTTGGTGGTTATGCTGTGATTTTTACAATTTATCCTTGTGGTGCAACTATATGTCTTGTCTAATTTGTCACATGATTTCCTAAGAATTAAAAGTTCAGTTAAAAATATTACATCGAAAATTCAAAATGAGTCAGATCCGCTAATCAGACTCAGCACTTAATTGGACTTTAGAGAAGTGAAACACATTTTGACTTGGCTGTTAGAAGTTACTTGCAGGAATAAGAAGGATTAAGTAAGAGAAATATCCAATAATGCTGCTCTGTAGAGAGATAGAAGACATCTTGAAATGATCCAGATATTGCCCAGGGCTCTGTTTTCAAATTTGGCTGAATCATTTAAAGGTTAAAATACTCCAGGAATTTTACACATCTGAGAAGCCTCTGCATTACATTACATTGCAGAACTCACTGAAATCTAGCCAACTCGTACTTGCTCCTTTAACATCACAACTTTGCAATAATACAACATTTCATTACTGACTTGAAAAATTTGGTCTGTTTCACACTGCATGCATAAGACGCACATAAGCAGAGATGAACTGCAAGCTCTCTTCGTGCTTTAAGTCTGGAAAAATGTATCCTGTGTAATAGAGATATGGCTGTATACGGCAAATAAAAAAAGTTATAATATCTTGATAACAGACAGGAGTTAACTATTGAAAACTATTGCATCAAGCCTGACATGTTTCTCAAACAGTGGAGTAGTTATTTATGCCTCTTAATAAAAGTGTACTGTATATTGCATCTGATTTAATCAGTATTCTGCTAAGTTCAGTGCACTATTTAGTCAGAATAGGTTCAGTACTGAAACACAACTTATTCAAGCAGTGTAACTACTGTAAGATATTAATATATATGAGATAGTTGAATGTGCTATACAAAATAAACCTGGTTTAAACTTGCTCGGTGCGATTTCTTTGTAGATTACATTTTATTTTCCAGGCTCAGGAAGAAGTATAGTTTCCTTCTGAACAGTCGTTAGACAGCAGTGCATGTTGGGAGGAATACAGTAGGTAGGGGTGAGCCAAGTGCAATTCAAGGTCATCCACTCAGCGTTGGGGTGGCCCGCAAGTACAGACTGTGCACAGACGTCCTTCTTTCTTTTTCTCTTTCATGATTTCTGGCTTGGTTTCTTGATTTGCAGTCTTCTCCATTTTCTCCCTTGATTAAACATAAAACATAATAGAGATATAACAATTACTATATTTCAGCACCTACACCAACCGAATAGTAATGTTCTGTTTCATAAAAATCTGCACTGTAAGTGCTTTTGATCGGCTGTCTAAGATTTTACCTCAGGCGGTGTGCTTTGAAGACATTTAAGGACCATGTTTTTAGTCATGGGTTATTTCCTCTAAATTGTCTTTTCCTTAAGACGCACTAGTTAGTCTCTTTGCAGGCCGTGATGGCTGTTCATGTTGCGTTATATTGCAATTTCAAGGACAGTCTCCAGCATGGAGTATAGCACAATCCCCTGAGCTCCAGAACTTATTGTGGAAGCTTATGGGATTCAAATCCACTTTTGGTTCTTTGTAATACATGGTTTCAATATTTGATCAAATATGACCAAAATTACGCTACAGACTACCCAGCTGTTCTTTGTTTAATTTATCATCTTGTTTCATTTTTCATACAAGTTGTGTGTTTGTTTTTTGACTCCACCATCCAAAGACCAATCCAGGAACTAAAAAAATCTGCATTCTCCATTGCTGTTGTCTTAACCTTACGGCTTGGCAGGGAGCAGTTGTTGTAGCAAAGGGACTTGCAACAAGAGAACACTTCAATGAATGAAAAGGCAGGCAGCACAGTTGGAGGTGTAGTAGCAACTTAATTGGATGGTGGTCTCTAATTTTGTTTAGGAGTTTACCCTTCAGTATGTCATCAGCTTCTTGAAAATCTTGTGAATTTATTTTAGTGTTTAGTGCAGACTGGACTATTATTAAATACCATTGATAATGTAAAAGCTGTATAACAAGAAGCAGAATAACTACCACGTTAATTGTAGTTAATTAACAAGCAGACATATTATTACAGTTTTTTATGTAGCTTTTTAGGTTCACTTCATTTTATATTTTCATTTTATCCTACAGTATGTATGCTAATTTCATACCTGTACAACAACAACAATAGTAATAATAATAATAATGAGTCCCACTTTATATTAAGTAGCTTTAACTACTATGTACTTACATTTAAATTAATAATTTGGTACAGTGCATTTATTACATACATGTTTTTACGAAAAAAAAAAAAAAAAAAAACCTGCATGAAATTACATTGGTAGTTTATAACATATATGGTGGTGACCCATCCATTGCAACTTCCAACCCTTAACACTAAACCTGTCCCTAACCTTACCAGTATCCACCCTCAATGGCAGCAGAAGTGTTTTGTAATATGAATACAATATGTGTATATATGTATTGTTGGTACTTAAGTAAGTACATAGTAGTCAAAGCCACTTAATATAAAGTTATTGTATAATGTACAGACCTGAAAATCAGACTTGATTTTTTTGTTTGTTTGAGGAGGGCAACAAGGAACAGCTGACTGGACATTACCAGACATATTATATGATTTATAATATAAATTATGTAAATGACATAATGAGGGAAAATTTACAGTCACTGTATCTCTTGTCATATTATGTCAGCTTATATAGCCACTTATAATTTCAGTTTTGCAAAATTCCATTATTTATAGCTTTATATCTCCCAGAAGTGTACTTTTTCTTCATCCGAAAAAGACAGGAAAGAAATTAATGTGAGACTGGTCGCGTGCGACAGGTTTGTTTATGTGCCCATGGACACTCTTACTATTGTTTAACATTATTTTTATTTATCAAGAAGCCTGCGTTGCTTGTAAAGCTTTGAAATCACAATGGATAGTGCGGCAAGGTTAAATGATTAATAAATGTCTATTGTTGTGTAAGTCCAAAAAAGATTAACCCTGCCCCGTCCTCAGAGACCGCTGTGCATCACATGGGTGGACAGGAAGCACAGGCAGTCATGTACCAGCCACAGAGTAGGGAATTCCGCATATTATGACTGACGCTTACTGGGCAGCTACAGGATTTCCTCTCTACACAAGTAAATTGAATTACATCTGTAAAAAATAAAAAATAAAAATCTAACTCGAGCATCATCTGACTTCATAAGTTCCAGCTTTTTAACATCCACCAGGGACCTGTGACACATTATGTTTGTAACAGTTTGTGGTCAAAATGTTTTGCAACACAATGCTTATGTTATTTATAGTTGTAAGTCAGCTTTCCATGAAAGCCCGCAGTTTCATTTCAGAGTATTTCTGTCTTTCATCTCATTCAACATTCAAACCCATCATCTTTGTGCAGGCTTCTCTGCTCGTTTGTACGTGAACCATCTCTTTTTCTCACAAAAGAAACTGATGCAGACATCAATTAGGACGCCTGATTGACTTATTGCATGATTGTAGTAGGTCAGGACGAGCGCAGCCTTTGACAGTGACATGTCTTTTATATGTTCCCATGAGAGGCACACAAGCTAATCATGCTGAATAAGGCAGCCCACGTAGCATTAGAGCTGTGTTTTTTCCATTCATCCATGGTTGTCGTTTATTTTTAATAGGCTTTAATGGAAACCAGGTCCCAGGCCCCTTGAAGCACCACAACAAGCCTCATTTTTGGCATTTTTCAGTCTCTGTGCTGGAGGAATGCAGTACACAGCTGGCGGAGAGGGGGGCGAGGTGCCGCACTGAGGTCAGCACTGGGCAGACATCAGGGGCAGGTGGGGGTCTCTGAGCTGTGGGAATACGTGGGTGTACAGGGACAGAGACAAGAGGTTTTTATGAGAAAGTACTCTTCTTAAGTGGGCTGCTGGGGGCCCCTGCTGAACAGGGCAGCTGTGAAGACAGTGAGAGTTGTTGGGTTTTATAGGATGTGATTCACCGCTCGTGTTTGCATGCAGGCGTACATCTGTGAACGAGGCTCAGAGGAAAATAAGAATATGTGGTTGTCAGCAGGAATCAGTAATTCTCATAAAAACATATTTGGTATCAGACCAAAGCTTCTGTGTGGTAAGCATGCATTTCAGAGCAGTCAGGTCCAGTTTGACTCACTCTGACTAATATCTCTTTGTCTTACAGTGTGAACAGCATCTTCTGTAACTCTTACGTAATGGATTAAGATGTACAGTACAGTGTTTCTAAAACATCCATACTCATAAAACATGTGGAGAAAATGTACAACATATGAGCTTAGGAAGTTTCATCATGAATAGTGTTTGTCTGAGACAGGAGGTGGACCTGCAAAGTTACTGTCTTTTACAGAGTTTGGTCTGCGGCTTTTTGTCATGATTTATGAAAGACGCCAACATCACAATGAAGACATTTGCAATGTGTGTTTTACATGTGTAAATGTAAATCTACAAATCAAATCTGTCTAAATATCTACAGAACAGATTTGTAGTGCAATTAAGAGAGTCACCATCAGGGGAGGGTATTTTTTGAGTTGGACATCTGCGTTTGTGTCTGGTTATGTCTGGTTATGTCTCATCTGGTCAGAGGGTAGTATCAAGCTGATGTGTACTTTGCGTGAAAAGCTCCAGTTACATCCGCTCCCCTTAACTAACCTTGGACTGTGAAACAACAATGATGTTGAAGCATACTGAGAGGAAGTTCATATTAAGTGGCAGTGTTGGTGTAGTAAGTTCATTCTGTGAATGCAGCTGTGTCATGTGGCGGGGGGGACTACATGAGTAATAGAACATGACATTCATTATTAATTAGTAATCGTGTTTCATCAGAAAGAGAGAGATTAATATAGTGTTCATGAAAAGAAAAGAAACTTTATGTAATGTCGTTATCATCCTGATAATAATCCCGTTTAGCTTGGGTTTTGGACTCAGACGCCATGTTACAGAACGTTATGATCTTAAAGTTAACGTCTTTTAACTTGAGATGGTGACTTAAGAATGAGATGCACAATATGTGAGGATGTCTGAAAATGCATAGAAAGACAATAAAAAAACGCATTTTACTTAACTACTTTTTTATGTAAATGTTCACTAGATGGATGTCTTTCACCTTTGCATCACTTTTTAGTGTCTCACTTTTAGCGTTGTTACTTTTAGAACTGAAAAACTGGTGATCTGTCACTAGATGTTGGTCCACTGGTTAGACCAGCTTGGACCAGAATCAAAGTTCGTGCTGATCTAAGATTGTGTTTTTCATGGTGGATATTTCCCAGAAGGCTGTTCTTATAAAAGTTTTTTTGCCTGGCAACACAAATAACCTGCATTACAATGCCACAACAAAAAGCATTCAGGGAGTAAGTTCAAAAGAAGGAAATCGCTTATGAGACGAATGCAGAGGGAATGATATCGCTTCCCGTCCCGAGCATACTCATGGCTCCTATCATCAGCTTTACCTGGCCCCAGACCAGCAGTGAACCTTCACTGTAATAATAGTTCACTGAAGAGATCTCAAGAGATCTGAGTAAAATTAAGCTCTTCATCAGAGTATAAAAAGGTGGCATTATGCAGAGGGCAAAAAATAGGGACTGATTGATGTGAAGGATGTGTTTAAGGACATCTGATTCATCTGGGGTCTGCCTTGTTCTCTCACACACATGCTGACAGAGGTGACCCGTCCGTGGGGGGCACAGCTGTATCTCTAGCCTCCTTTCTCTGATCCAGAATGTATACACACGCTCAAACGCACTTTTTCCACATCTCTGCCAGCTCAAACCTGTCCAGCACAGACAGTTCGGCTCAGCAGAAAGGCTATTGCTTAACATTCTGAATCAGAGTTTACAAATTACAATATTATGAACTTGTACGTCCTTAGAGCATTTTATTTGTGAACCACAGTTTAGCGTTGTGTTTGCATTACAGTGCACCCGAAATAATTAATTCACATCTTCAAAAAGTAGACAGTTACTGCGAAACCTGGAAACTTGTTGCAGTGTTGCATTACTGCATTCAAGGCTTTCAGTTTGACCACATTGTGGGATGTATTTGCTATGTTAGTGTGTCACTGATTGTGTGTTCTGCTGTGTTGTGTTTTTAGGGTTGGTAAAGGAATCTCATCTGGCTGACCCACAGCTGCTTCCTACTGGAGACACACACCTTAAGCATGTTGGTGACAATCTCACACTCATCTGCAGGTATTGTGTTCATCTCACACAAACAGATTTCATTGATGCTATACAATTAAGCATTCCAGTATTCAGACAGAATACAATTAAACTCAATTGAGAATAACATAAAAGTAGCAAATTATTTTAAATAACTCCTTTAAATGTCTTCTTTAATGTTTCACAGAAGAAAGTTATAAGCATTTGGGTGACATCTGGTGTGTGTCCATGCACACTGATCTCACAGCATAACTTTTCAAAACAAAACTCATTTGCTTGTGCTTTGACATGGGATGAGAGGCTCTCAGAGAGCAATGTAGTCCCAAAATAGCTATGTCATCTAAATGTAGCGGAAAGAGAAGGGGACGAGGGACTTCTGAAACATACATATTTAGACGCTGAGAGAGCATTCCATGCAATTGCAACCATGCCAGGAATGCTGACCCGGAGAAACTTAACTAATGCAACGCTTCCCTAGAAGGCCGTGTGAGCCAGAAGCAGATACAGTCTTTGGCTCTGGACAGAGATTTGAGGCTGAAGTTGCATGACCCATCAGTCTAGAGGCTGCAGCAGAATGTGAGATCTGTCTGATTCTCCATTGGGGTCCTTAAAATGTGCCCTTTCATAAACAAACTGTTTGAAACATTTGAACACTTCCATTCAATAAATACCTGTTCCCATGGAATGTGGGAAACCAACAAACCTTCCAAAATAAACCCACTAAGAATATGGATGAAGAATCTGACATGTTCTCAGAGTCAAAACTCATTTTCAGTCATTCGAAAAGACCTCTTGTAACTTTCAAAACAACGTAATCAGGATCCGCAGAAGGATCAGTCAATGAAGGATTTGTTTTAAACCCTACTTATGCGTTCTAAATTCTAAAGTTCCGCACAGGATGCCAATTTAAAAACATCTGCTGTCGATTCATTTCAGTTACTTTTAGCATTACGTTTGTAATGTCAGAATAAACTAAAAGAGGCTGCAGAATGTGTTTGTATGTGGTAGGTTGAGTCATTTTCCTGATTTTGTTTTTTAGTTCTGTAATATATGACGTGAATAGCTAAAAATCAAATGTTAAAGCAGTGGATACTCTATGCAATTATTTTTTGATCATTTATGATTATTTAATCTGGCATAAGCCTACTTGGCTATGAAATTGTCCTTATTGTTTCTGATGTTTTGTTTATATGGTGTGACTTACATTAGAGGATCAACTTCCCTGCACTGGCAGCTGGCTAAGAGAGATGTGTCAACGGTACAGATTGAGCCGTGTAAGGAGAATATGCACAAGCACTGCAGCAAGCTGGTCATACAGAACCTGATGCACAACGACACTGGCTTCTACACATGCAGCCACCAAAATTCTAGCAATCATGTGGTGTCCACATATGTTTTTGTTAAAGGTAAGATAATTACAATACTTTAGCATAGACCCAGTGATTGTGCAAAATTGGTTTAGCAAAATAAAACGTCTCTTTGGATGATTTTTTTTGTTTTGTTTTCCGTTACACATGATTCCTGTGGGATAAACCAAGGAAGTCTGCCTCTTTCTTTTCAATTAATTGCCACAAGAGATGGTCTGTCTGTGTAAAACAGGACCTGGAAAAAATCCAAGCCATTAGAAAAACTTGAAATGAAGTAATGAGAAACTTCGCCTCATTGTACACCGGACTGAAACTAGAACAAAGCCATAAACCTGTTAGCTTGGCAATGGAGCTAGTGACTATGCAGCTGTGACTGCACTTACTTAGAAGATTTGAATCACTGACAGCTGGACCGTATCTGCAAGACAGAACCTAGCTGTCATAAGGCGACAGAAAATCAGTGACACAAAAAAAGGAAGGATTTTATATTAAGCTGAATGTCTTTAGAGTTGATTGTTCTGGAAGCCTGGTCTTTGATATAGTGAGCTTCTGCTTAGAGTCTTCCTGTGCCTCCCGACAACTGCATATAAGCTGTTAACATTTTAAGCAAAGAGGTTTTTTTTTTTTTACATGTCCCTCGAAAGAGATTGTAATAATGAATTGAATTGTAATAATATTTCACGGTATAGCTTTTAATCAAATCAATTCAGCCAAGGAGTTTATTTAAAAAAAATCTTACTGACCCTAATCGTTTGAACGGTAGGATATGTCCAACACAACTGATTTGCAGTTTATCAAAAGCTCACCAAGTCTCTGGCTCACCAACTGTTTTATTCAGCAGACCTCTACCACTGCGTCCTGCTGCGTATACGGCCGGTTTTAGTACCTAAAATTCCCCTGGTTCATTTCACTATGTGATTCCACTTTTTATGCGAGATAAGTTTGTTTAAAAATATATTTTATTACATGAACACTGTCAGCACACAAAAGATCTTGTTTGTTTAATCACGCCAATTTCACAGCATAGCTGTACAGTAACATTGCTTCCTGCCAAGTGGTTTCTGTATCCAGCAGCCTGTGTGGCAGTTTTCTGTTTAAAGAGAAAAATGATCTGACTTTATCTGGGATATTTAATTGCTCCTCTAGGCTGGATGTCTAGGCATTGCCTGATGTCTAAGAATTTATTGATAAAAAAAATTGCCATTAATGGCATTTTAAAATCATAAGTGAATTATTGAATTGTGGTTGGTAAGTTAGCTTTGTGTTAAGCAAACTTATTATTTTGTGTTTACTGTATTTTGTTTAAATCATAGATCACAATCATCCTTTTGTGGAGGCTCACAGGAGAGCAGAACCGATTTATGCGTATCGGGAGGATCCTTTTTTTGTGGTCCCATGCAGAACAACATCCCCGAAATATCATGTTCTCATTCAGACTGTGAGTATTTTTTATGCTAATGGGACAGTTTTCAAACCCACTGAATGTAAAAATTGTTATATATAATTTATAGCCACATGCAGCGGAGGTGAATTTTTTTTACCTGCTTTCCATGCCTCAGAAGCCTTGAATACGAAAAAAAGTGTTTTGTATGATCTGACATTGAAAAATGTCTGGGCGTTTCAGAGTTTCTCACACCATTTAAAGCCTTGAGCATGTGTATACAGATAGAGACAGTGTGCCATAGTATCTGGGAAGCTCAAGGAGGCCTAAGGAGTCACTCTGTCTGCTTCCTGTAAGAACAGGAAGGTAGCGTTGTACTGTTGTTTTTCACTCAAAATAGAAACTCAGGTTATAAATAAAACACCTTTTTTTATGAATCATGTCCATGAAGACTAGGTTGGAGAAACAAACTATTCTTAAATAATAATCTTCTGTTCATTCTTTTATTTAATTTAATTTAATTTAATTTAATTTAATTTAATTTAATTTTATTTTATTTTATTTTATTGTATTTTATTGTATTGTATTGTATTGTATTGTATTGTATTGTATTGTATTGTATTGTATTGTATTGTATTGTATTTAATTTTATTTTATTTTATTTTATTTTATTTTATTTTATTTTATTTTATTTTATTTTATTTTATTTTATTTTATTTTATTTAAGCAAGCAACTTCTTACATAATATATGAAAGTAGATTCAGTACTACTAAACTGGCAGGGGAAGTTTTTTTTTTTCCTCGATGGCCGTGTAGTTGGTCTTTGGTCATTTTTCACAGTTCTTTGCTATGGATAAACACTTTTAAGCCAGATGGCACAGATAGTAATGCAACCTTCCTGCCATTGGAAGATCTGTGGCATTCGTCCTTCCGGTTTCCTTCCTTCCCTTCTTTCCTACCAGGGCACTTGGACACAGAACAAACAAAAGAAGCGAGATTGGGTATACAACTCAACCATGATCAGTTTCTCACAGACAGCCCTGTTTTTCTCATTACTGGATGGGCTACTAAGCATAGGCAGTAAAATCTTCACACAACTTACTGTTACTTAAATTGATTAAATACATTCTCTCCTCTTGCTCTTCAGATAAATAATCCTATGAAAGATCATGTAAAAAGCAGGGTGGAGTGGGATCCAAAAAGAGGTTTCAAGATTCCTTTGCAACCTTATGATAGCTATCAAATGATAACGTGTAAAACCAGTGTGGATGGAAAACAATTTTCATCAGTCTACATGCTCTTAAGGAAAAGTGAGTCATTTTAATTAAAATCCCAGTTCCGCAATTACCTATTGAAATTAAAAAAGCTTTTTTCATGACATAACCTGGATTCACATTGGTATCTCCTGTTCTCTGTGCCTAGCGGTGGAGTTGAAAAACATTGCCATCAAACCAGAACGAGCAAAAGTAGTGGCTGGTGACACCTTTATCCTCAACTGCACTGCAGAGACCACTTACAATGGCATAATTGATTTTGAGTGGCAGTTCCCTAAGCTTCGGGTGAGTTATCAGGAGATTATAATATGCTAAAGACATTCAGCATTAGATTAATTCTGTACCCATTCAGATCTGCTACCTGATTTGAACTGGCATTATGTAAAACTCAACCTAACATCCTCTGAATTTCCTGTCTGTGCTTTCAGATCAATCACACTCAAAATACGAAAAGAAATAGGGTCCAATGTGGTGATATCATCTCGATGAGTAGCGCATTAATCATGCATAATGTGACAATGGAGGACAAGGGCACGTACGTGTGCACAGCATCAATTGAAGACAAAAAGCTTGAATATTCAACTAAACTAATTGTATACGGTGAGGCTGTAATGTTGTGCTACTACCTTAAAACACTCATGCTTTTGTTGAAAAGTTTAATACATTTCTTGGATTTTTTTCTGTTTGTGTCTACAGAGCATCCGTTCCTCAATGTGACCCATAAACGCGCACACATCTCTGCTATAGAGGGTAAAAAGGTGCAGCTTGAGCCACGGGTCAATGCCTTGCCAGAACCAGACAGAGTGTTGTGGTAAATTTATGCTTTCCATTAAAAAAAAATGCCATGAGAGGAATTTAATTTGTAGCAACCATGTACTAGTATTCCACTGGTAATAATTTATTGTATGATTATTGATGTGGTGGGATGTAGGTACAAAGATGGAGTTGCCATTTCAGAAAATTCCACATGTTATGAGACAGCAGGCTATAGCCTTACCATAAAACAAGTGAGGCAGAAGGATGCTGGGATCTTCACTATTGCTCTGTCAAACCAGGACAGGGGTCTCTACAGAAACCTCAGCTACAGGCTGGAAGTCAGAGGTAACGCAGAAAGCCTGTAATGCAATCATCAAATAGTGCTGTAACAACTAAATGCATAACTAATATATATAGCTAACAGCACAAAATCAAGTAGTTTTAGTTGCATTTTAATTGTATATCAATGAAGCTAAAGATATTCTTTACCAAATGTTGAATGTGTTGGGAAGAAATCAGAGTAAGCATATTAACTGATATGCTCATCCCAGAAAGGTCTGGAATGAGCTGTCAGAGCTAGGATTTTGATTATGTGCTGCCCAGATTTCCCATTCCCCCAGATATTCCTGCAATGTACACAACTTTAATTGCCTTCCTTGGCCTGATATAAAATATTTATTGTAATGAGTCTCTGTCCAAGGTCAAAAACATTGGAAACAGTATTAAGAGATTCCTTGCAATTGTTTTTGGCCATCATTCATCAAATTTTGTAATCTGCCTGATGCTAAATATTCTAATGTAAATATGAATTCAATGAAATCCATGAAAGCAATATTGCTCCCTTATTAAATAAGCCTGGATATTCTTCCTCTTCCATTTACAGTAGGAGTTATGAGGTGAAAGTTTTTCTCTGCAAATGATCTGTAGACTGCCCGTTTAAATGACTGATGATCTGTATGTTCATATGCAGTGAAGCCAAAGATCTTTGAGGAGGATGTGGCTTCAGGAGGCCCACAAGCTTACAAATATAATGAGGGGCACCAGCTCATCTGCACTGCATTTGGAATTCCCATGCCAAACATAACCTGGTTTTGGCAGCCGTGTGACCCCAGCCATGACCTTACAGAGTAAGTCCTAATGACACAGTTTCAGCTCATATTCAAATTTACTTTGAATCAACATGTCTACTCTTTAGTATTTAAATCAGATTGCCTTACTTCTAATCACATTTCATTGTGTCAAAAGTCGTGACAGAGGCTGTTTTTTTGGTTTGTGGCTCCATAAAGAGTTGTCAACCTCCTACATGGAAGATCTCTTCTCTTGCTGAGGTGTTAAAGTCAGTGATTAATGCTGGCCTTTACCCACAGCTCTCATTATTCAAATGAACTGCATCCGTTTCCTTGACATTGGTCCAAAATAAAGTATGCTTATTGATGAAAAATAGCCCCAGAAGTACATTTAGCAGTTATTGGCTCTGTAAATGTGAGGACGATTTATTGTTCACACTCCCCAAGCCTGCATTGTGATATAATATAAGTATTGCAGTGTAAATGCCAGCCTTTTAGTGAACCTTTATAAATGCTACAGATGTCCACTGAACTTAGTTGGTGTGTCATGACAAGATTTTCTCGTAATTGAGAGTAATTATTTGTCAAGAGCTACTGCCAAATTTGCGACAAAAATACTTTGGGCTTTGTACCACAGTGCCAAAATACCACTTTGCCTGTTCTAAATATAATCAGCGGTGGCAGTAAACACAACAGCCTTGAATATAGATGGTGGGAAGACTTCATTTTCAACATCTAATGAGAGAGGTACAGTGGAGGGTAATTGCCATGCCCTAGTTGGAAGAAAAACAGAACAATCCTTTTTTTATTGTCAGTAAAATTAATAAATTGTTTTGAGAAGTGACCAAAAAGAAAAAGTAGCCACATTTACAACGCCAGATTTGGGAGTTATGGGAGTGAATCCCCTACATGATCATATTTTTGTTAATGTGCCATTAAGCATCCATTAAATCAGTCCCATGTTAGAGATATCATTATTGCACTCGTGAAGGTGATCTCTCAGAAGTCTTCTTAATCAAGGGTGCTGTGAGAAGTTATCAGTGGTCCCTTGTTGACCATGGAGGTCTGGGATCAGCCTTATCTCAGCCGGCCAGAGAGTGGGGGTGTTTCCTTTGAACGGTGACGCATGACTCAGCCCTTCCTGTCACGCTTTGGTTTCCTCTCCGACCTCGACTCTCATTAATCCGATTGTTCCTCCACTCAGACTGATGCAAAACAGGTCTTTGGTCTCCTGCCGGTTCAAGCCATAAAACACATTGACTTGATACATGGCCCTTAAATTCTGAAAAAAAAAACCAGATTGATAGATGTTATTACAGATTTAATTACATATAGGTATTTTTTAAAATTAAAGTACAGTGTAAAAACATATATGTATACCGTAAGTACATTGTACCAAATAATTAATTTAAATGCAAGTCCATAGTACTTAAGGTCACCTAATATAAAGAAGGTTGATAAATGAAAGACTAAAAAAGTTAATTTGCACAACAGTTTCCCTCTGTTTTCTGTTTTTCACTGAAAATAGAAGGTATTTGCTGAAATCTTATGACTGTACGACTTGGTATTTCCTTGTGTACATCCTGCTTTGATATCAAAAGGCAAAAACTTCCTTTGTAAACTCCAGAGCAGAAATTTTATTCCTTAGAAATGTTGGTTCAACAATTTTGATTTGTCTAAACGTGTGTGTTTTTGTGTGATAGGTGCAGACCTTACACCGATCCTCTGCCTGTTGGAGACGTCACTGAATCACACAACCATTATCCTCATAATCTGATTAAGGATGTCAGGAACAAGGCTGAATTATTAAAAAGTAAAAACAAGGTATGGATTGCAGTATGTGCAGTTTTGCTATGTAATAGTAAATGTTTTTTGCTTTCAAACATGCACTCATTTTTGTTCCCTTAATTAAGTTTTATACATAAAGCAATGAGTGATGTTTGGAAAAAGTACACTCACGTGAGGTAAAAAGTAGCTGTTTTATTTTACATGGAGCAGGATGAGAGGACATGACCAGATAAAGAGTGACTTATTTTAGCTTGGTAATAACTGCTGTTATTGCTCTTATAATAGGAATGCTGCATTACTTCAGTGGTGTTGGTAACTGAAAAATTTGCATGATGCGACACCTGTTTGCTAACATAAAAAGATACTGAGTGTACCTTTAAAAATGTCAAAGATTTGTTTGTTAAAAATGAGCGTAACTGTAAATGGAACAATAAAGTGGAAAGGTATTAAATGACGTTTGAAACCACAGCTTTTACATAATGCAGAAACTGGGTTGCTAATCCAGATTAATTACACTTTCAGCTTCATTTTGGTCCAAAATAGATGACCTGAAAATACCGCATTTTACATGTTCATGGAAAAATGCTGATTTTGAAGTGAACGGGAAGAATACAAATCTGATGTACAGCATACATCTGTCTTCCATTTAAAACTCATAAAGTTTATTGAACATTACTAAAATGCCCTTTTAGAAATCGTTTTGAGAAAATAGGTCTCAATATAATAAAGAAACCACAAAAGAGCAACAATCTGCATTATGTTTCTATGCAGTTCAGTTTGCTTCAGTAGCCTTATTTGGCTGAAGTATCAATATACTAGTGAAGAATGACACTCAGTGTGTGCATGTGAGTGACTATGTGTGTGTTCTCTCCTAATGGAACTGATAGCTGAGGCTCATTTAGCTCTGTTGTGAATTATGCTACGCTTCAGTCACCTTCAGTGGAGAACAGAGGCCAGTAAACGGGGCAGCTGCTGTTTAGACTGGTGCCCCAGGACAGAGTTTATACTGATATATATCAGTCCATCTTACTGAGCGCACTGAAGCCAGTAAAATCCTCATAAATAGAAGTTTCTCCCAGAACTATACATGCACTGAATGTTGATTGTTTCAGGCCTGTTTTTCAAAAACATGAGATGACTTTAAATGCTATTTATGTACAGGGCAATCATTGTGGTCCCTCCAATGTGTGGAAATCACATAAACGTGTGAAAAGAGTTCGAAAGAGTCCACAATGGCCCTGTTTTAATTTGACCGTAGCACTTCAGGAATGAATCCAGACTGCTACAGTATCCAGAGTTGTTTTCTTAGACAGATCTCCTATATCTGTCACTCTATCATCCTTTGATGCAATGCCAAATGGTACAGTGAACACTGCATACATTATGGGAAACATCCCAGGACGCCTTATTACCAAAACCATTCACCCAAAACTTAACGAAGCACAGATTTTCTTTTGTAGCATTGCTCTGCAATTCAGTGTGACTGTACATAGAGCTGCTGTAACCTACCAGGTCAAGCATGTATTCAACTGCAAATCATCAGCTAAAAAGCCAGCAAAAAATATAAGCTTACAGCAAGATTTTCCTTTACAGCAAGATTTACGTGACGCAGTATATTCTCACAGTAGGAATGTCATTTAAAACCAATCATGCCTGCCCTCCCTTGTGCTAAGAGGTTCGTTCTCACTATGAAGTAGGTGTAAATTTTGAGGTTAGCTGTATTTAAAGGCTTTTGTGACAAATAGATGATGCTTTGCAGGGATAAAGCACAGCGGTCAGTGATAACAAGGCCCCATTTAACAGGGTGGGATTTGTTTAGGGTGAATTCCTTTCTGTCACCTCATATAAATTTTCCAGCACTGTGAATAACAGCCTGCTAAGAGTCCATCTGTGATGGTTCCTTGTAACCCCAAAATAAGTAAGGGCCATCACAGTAACTAAAAGACAAAATAGAAAGGTCAGTCCGAACTGCTGACTACATCATCAGATTGAGAGAACCGCTACATGTCACTCAGGAGTTTATTCAAAACATTGCATGAATAATATATATTCTATAAAGAAAATACTTTTCATAGAACAGAGCTAGGTTCATTCTGAAAATGTATGGCAATTGCGCGTCTTGTTTTTCAGGTATATTTTAGCACAGTGTGCCAATTAAAATCAGCTACATGTAAGACTAAACAGCGACGTTACAACAAGTCCACAGATTTACATTAACCGAGCTCCACACCTCATTTCTGTCTGTACAGCTGCGTGATGTTGTGTACAAAAGAAATCCTAACCTTTGTAAAAGATTCTTTTGCATTAAATATTACTGTACTACGTCTTAACAAACTAAAACAGACAAAACATTGAAATACGTGTTGTTCAGAGCCAAAGCCATGCTACTTACGTTTCAAATACATCTTATAAAGAGTCTGTGAACCCCAGGAAGTAAGCTGAAAAATGAGTATATTGCTCCAGAAATACACCTGGAGTGTTTCATACCTTTGATGTGACGGCCAGGAAAACAGATGTTGTTTGAAACTGAAAACAGAGCTCTGGAATCTGGTCTTTTGCCAAAAATCTGCATTATTATTATGTCTACATAAGCTATTAATGAGTTCCACTTGAATGGTGACAGCATTAAGCCTGGCATTTTAAATGTGTATCAGGAAATGAAATGCAACACAGGCACACCTTCTGTTCTGTACTCTGTGCGCTGCATTTGGCCTTAAAACTCTACAAAATGTGTGAGGCTGAGGAGTGTAAAAAAAAATTAAAGTACAGCACCTTAAAGTTTAATGTCATAGGTACTAAGATGACATGATACTGTGTTATTCCTTTTAAAAGAATATTGTATTATGTTTTCATTCCTAATCATCCATTTCCTTAGACTGTAAGCATTCTGATGGTGGAAACAGCTACTGTGTCAGGAATCTACTCCTGTTCAGCAAAGAATGAACTTGGGAACCGGACCATGAGAATCCCTTTCTATGTGTATAGTAAGTGAACCATTTTAATTTATTGAAAGAGAGAAGGAGAGAGAAAGATTTGCGGCAACTATTGATTTGATTTAAATTTTGACAGTTTTCATTTATTTGATTCTACCACAGTACATATCCAAAATACCATGGTAGTACCATGGTGCTTTTACTACCTTTTTGAATTTTGATTTTGTTTATATATATGTATAGTGCATTTAAAAAAAAGTTTTATGAAGATTAATAACATACTACATGATTAGGATTGGGAGGATAATCGAAAAATGTTGTACCGTATTTTTATAAATACATATATATAACAGAACATTTCATATTTTTAAATGATCTAATAGGGTTTCTCAAAAACCATATTTGTTTTGGTCCAACTGGCAATAGTGTATTAACACTGTGTTTTATTACATGGTGAACTCTGGCTGGCTTGAAACTTGCACTGGGAAGTTAACATGTGTTATGCTATGATAGCACAGTATTGAAACAATTTTGCAGTGAAAAAAGCTCCTCACTCCAGGCAAAGTCCGCTCGCCGTTCTGCTCACATACTCTGGAATGGACTGTGGTACTGAAATGCCAGTCTCTGTTTTATAACGAATCACTGTTATGTGTTGCTGACCGGGGTCAAATGTGTCTGAAATGAGAAACCCATTCACTGAGTTACGTAATGAAGAGTGTGTCGGCTGTCAGAGTATTCAAAGCTGCCTAGATTAGACTGGTGAGGAAAAACGAGCTGGAATGAATAGCAGCCGAGACTCGGGAAGCGTGAAAAGTGAGAACTGTGCAATAAAAATGGAGACAGAAGATAAAATGGAGGATGTCGAGTGGCATGTCTCCAGAACAGAACTGGAAGCCCCAGAGAATATGCTGTGCTATGCACGAGGTGAAGATGACTTTGTGCACAGGAATGCTGGTCAGAGATGACATAGTAATAACAGCTGTCTCCTCTGGTGGGACATATATTGCTGTGAATAAACAAGCGTTTTGCCGGCTCCCTGGAGGCCTGGCCTTTGCCTGGTTTCTATTGTAAGGCTTCAGGTCAGTCATTGCTGCCGCCATTCGCCAGAAACATGCTTCCAATTAGGAGTGATGAAACAGGAAATAACTGCAAATTTGACATTCCTGGCATGGCAGCATACGGCTTTGTGTTTGTAGAGCAGGCCAGATTATGGCGATCTCTTTCAGCAGTACGTCTATAGCGTAGTTTCAGGTCCCTCATGAGCTATATGTTTTGTGAGTTAGTCACGCTTTCACTGATTGTCGATTTACAGATTATGCATGAAAAGCACGCAATAAATGCATCACGTTGACTGACATGTTTAATGAATTGTTCTTTTCCATACCGCTTCTTAATGCCTTATTTTCTTTTACCTTTACTAGATCAGACACAGCCGTTTGAGATTGGGCCCTCGACAGCTGTTGCAGGAGATGACGTTACACTGACCTGCACAGCCACAAGATACCTATACGATAGGTTGCATTGGTATGGACCACAGGGCCACAGAGTGCCCAAAGGCCAGACAACCTTTCAGATCGATCCCTACACCATATCTTTGTCCATCAAGTTGCCCAATGTCTCTAGAAACCACACACCGGGTTATGAATGCCAGGCTTTTAACATCAACTCCAATAAAGTGGTCAACATAACATCTCTTTTGACTATTAATGGTGAGTTTGAACTACCAAGAACCAAAGAATTTTGTGATGTAATGTCAGACCCAGCTTGTGTTACTAATCAGTGAGAAACAAATGGTAATTGACATTTATAATCAAATATACATTTAGAAAATTACTTGAAGTAAATATAATTAATATTGAGCATTAAGGGAAATACTGTTTTTATGATAATAAGCAACTTCTCCTTTTCATTACTGTCATTTAATTAATATACTTTGTGAAAATAATTTAGAATCAAATGACTGCATTTATTAAATTAATGTTATGTTTTACACGTATATTTATTTAATATACTGTTTTTTTAATTAATTTAATTAAGTTGGGATTAAAACGTCTTCAGAATAGATCCATGATGTTGATGTGAAAGATCTTGGCTGTATTCTTATAGTTCACCTTTGTGCATGAATTGCTTATGTTGATGTCTGTAATCAAAGGATTTTATAGAAGTGTGGTATGTTAATGAGAAAAATGTGCAACTCCTCGTTGTCTGACACAGAGAGGCAAAGGCCCATGCTGATGCAGAATCTGACCAATCAGGATGTGAACAGCAGCAGCACCCTGACTCTGACCTGCTTGGCTGAAGGTGTGCCAGAACCTGATATCAAATGGTACAAAGATAAGATTCCTGTCACAGAGGGACCAGGTGAGATTTATTTGTGGTCACAGGTGATCTCAGCTATATTACAGTGACTTTAAATGTATATCATTCTATCAGGGATCTGGATCTGTTTTATATGTTGCATCTTTCAATGCTGCTTTCAGGTATTGCTCTAAAAGATAACGTTCTGATCATTGAGAGGGTGAAGAAGGATGATGAGGGCATTTATGAATGCCGTGCCAGCAATGATAGAGGAGAAGCAAAAACCAGTGCGGCCATTACTGTAGTGGGTGAGTACCAACTTCTCACCTGCCCTTATTTCTGTATTCATCATTCATATTATTATAAATGTGTAAATTGAGAACTTTCATTTTGATTCAAAATCTTGTAAGCACTGATTTTCCAATGACAACTGTTCCAGTAAACACAAAAAACAGCCTTTTTTGGCAAAACTTTGAATAACTGCTGAATGAGAACGACAGACTAAGGCTGCCAGAAATACCATGCAAATTCCAGACTTTTATGATGGGGCTCTGGGATTTTAAGTCATGGTCCTCTCATAAGGGAGTTGACCTCTTCATAGTCTTTGAAGATATTCTTTAATGACTAAATGTCTTTAAAAGAAGCAGGAGGGTTAATATTAACAAAGTTCTTGTCT
>JAUYWG010000048.1:14005297-14027406 GCA_034779775.1 Enteromius afrohamiltoni
AGTCTTTGAAGATATTCTTTAATGACTAAATGTCTTTAAAAGAAGCAGGAGGGTTAATATTAACAAAGTTCTTGTCTCTGCACTCCTCAAAATCAACTGCAGTGCTCATCTCAGTTATGCAATTCAGTTACACTGTAAATCTCGTAAAAGAACTGACTTTACTTGATTCAACAAACCCAGGCCCAACACATTCATTCAAGGAGATCAGAGTGGGCCTTGAGTACTTTCTCTTTCCTCTTTTGGAAATCAAAATTCCTTTTGCTGTATGTAGTATGTGAACACTGAGTACATGAGTACATAAATGAGAAAGAGATGAGATCCTATCCAGTGGAACACTGCAAAAACATTATAGATCAGACTCAAATTTAGTGCAGAAGTTTACCTGCATGACAAATCCAGTGAATATGTAATGAAATGTGGTTTTGTATTTGGTACACTTGGTATGTTATTACATGTACAAATGTTATTAAAACATGATTATCGGTGCATATACAATTTGTCATTTCTAATATGTATATGTCTGCACACAGGAGAAGAAGGTAAACCAAATATTGAGGTGATCATCTTGGTGTCTACTGGAGCAGCAGCAACGTTTCTTTGGATAATGCTCATTCTCTTTATCCGAAAATTAAGAAAGGTACGGTAACTATACATGAACTGCACCTGAACCACTAAAAGATGTTTTTGAAGCAAAGCTTCGAAGCTGAATTTTTAGCAGCCGTTTCTCCAGTACTTTGAATGTTTACTCTGAAAACTAGTGTGCACACTAATGCTTATGTAACTTACAGTGATTTGTTGTTTTATCTGTTACTTAGTCATGGTTTTCTCTCAAACTCTCAAAACCCTTGATGATCTGATCAGAGCCCCACGGCAGTCATGCATAGGAAGAATGACAGAATCCTGTTCTAATGTTTCTGAATATTCTGATTCAAGAAATATTCATTTATTTCTACCAGCCAAGTTCAGCAGATTTAAAGACGGGGTACCTGTCTATCATCATGGATCCAGACCAGATCCCCCTTGATGAGCAGTGTGATCGTCTGCCCTATGACAGCAACAAATGGGAGTTCCCCAGAGACCGTCTCAGGCTCGGTTAGTTCAAAGACTTTTTTACCAGCTAAAAATGTTATTTTTCCTCTGAGAGCAAAGCATCTGATATAAAACAAGAATGAACACAAATCTTTCCTGATTCAAAAGTTCATAGCTCATTAGACTCATAATTGCTTCATTTAAGTTGTAACTTTTTTGTTATTTTCAATATTGTTTTATATTCAGTCAATATAGATGGCATAGCTCTTAGTTTTGGAAGAATTTCATTTAAAATGATTGATTAATATTGAGGTCTCTGTGGTACTGAACATGTAAAGAGCCATAAAATACAAAGACAACCTTACTCATACACAGCTCAACACAACTGGCTCTTTCTTGCCCTAATCCTGAGGCCTATTGTCTGGGAGCGGTGGGCATCAGGGTTGTCTAAGTTTTCAAAAGAAAATATTATGCTTTTATTTATCAGCAAGCCGCTTCTGTCGTTCAGTCTTAACTGCTTCATGAATTCTCAGTGGAGGGTCAGTCAAGCAGTCCCAACCTCAGCAGGCTGTTTTAATTACAGCCTCACATCTTTCCTGACAGGGCATCCTGCCTGATTTATGAGCCCCCACGACACGGCTTGCTCATGCAGACACTTTCTCTCTTTCTCTCTGTAACAGGTAAAACTTTAGGCCATGGAGCATTTGGAAAAGTTGTAGAGGCCTCTGCATTTGGCATAGACAAGATTTCTACTTGCAAAACGGTGGCAGTGAAAATGCTGAAAGGTAACGGCAACATGTTATGTTTTAATAGGCTTCAAAAACCATTACAAATTACAATTTGAAAACTGACATGATTGTTGACATCAACTGCATGATTTGGAGCGTGACCCAATGAGCATTGTGCTTCAATGGAAGAAAAACATCTGTTTACACAAACTGACTTATTCGATTAGTGACCTATAATAGACCACCAGGGCGTTTCTTTGTTTAAAATCTCAGCTTTGAACTTTATTTTAATGACCATATTTTGATTGTGGTTTCAGACTTTTAGACCTCACAGTATAATGCTATCAGATCAACAGAAACGAAAGTAGTTCTGAATGTAATCAACATTCCTGTAAGTTTTCTCACATCATAAATTTGCTCTATTAGATAGAAATGTAAAGGCTTTTTTTGGCAGCATTGAATACACTGATCCAGTATATTGAATGCAAATGTAAATCGGATATTGAAAACAGAAGTCCATAGTGGATCTTTTGGTATTCATGCATGTTTCTTGAGTGCATATGAAGATAATTAGCAGCTGTTCAGGGTATTGCATGCTGCATGTGATAGTCCACAGATATAAAACCTTGGACAACATACGCAAGTGAACTGAATGTGCAAATACTCACGTAGCATTTATCTCTGACCCATGAACAGATGTTTCTTAGATCACACCAAACCAGAACCAGCATGCTTCGAATAATTGGTCAGTGTTTGCTATTTTATCGCTTATTTCCAAAATGTCCACTGTAATACAACAATATCGAGTGAATGTAGGGAATTTAGGTTGTTATGCATTCAAGTAAAACAAATATTTTGGTCTAATAGGACTGTATCCTCTTGCGATTGTATTTGTTTAAACTCTGCCCGTCTGGTCAACTGTCTGTAGCATTTGGTTAGTGATGGTGTGTTTTTGCAGAGCGATGAGCGCCGCTCTGGTGGTGGGGGTGTTTTGTCTTCTCTTGATGATGATAAATCGCTTGACTCATTAGATTGCGTTCCCACTAGTGTTATTATATTAGTCTTCCCTGTGCATTAAGGCAAGACTGATGCCTCCTTATGCACCAGAGGTCAGCTCTTAATAAAAAGCAGTTCCTTTCATTTAAATTAATTCTAATCATGCCTACATGTATTTTATTTCCAGAGTATGATATGGGCCTCCTAGATAAGTAGTCAGTGTTTCATTATTTACATGTTTTTATCACCCACAACTTGAAAAATTCCAAGTGCAAAGGAAAGATTTGTCTGTCCCGAGTTTGATTTCATGGTTTCATTCCTTCCTCTTCTTTGAAACAAGGAGCGTCAATATTCCTATCAGTAAAAGTCACTGTGAGGTATCCTTGGTATGAATCATGTACGAATTACTGCTCAACATTGAACATAGCTCTCCTGTGTCATTTTGATGGGTCTAAACCACAGGAAACCTGACGTGTTAAAATAACAGCCCCCCAGTCTGACTTTATGACCTCAGAAGGTCACCAGGATAGTGTTCCTGACCACATACTTCCCTAGAATGATGTACAAACTACCAAGAAACCGAAAAAGTGTCGTTTCTTCCCTTTAGACAGCTTATAACAATGTTGCCGCCAGATGTTGATCTGTCCACAATAATTTATGGCATGCATTATGTTGTCTGTTTAAGGTTTCTTTAAACACAGTGACAGGCTTTGAACTTTAATTTTATACTTTCCACTGATTTCCATGTGTGGACCTGATTATCAAAGTGCTGATCAAACTGTTTTTGGTGTTGTTTAATTTTTCCCCTTTTTATTTAAAGGACAAATATAAAAATAAAAATAAATTATAGTAATACATATATATATATATATATATATATATATATATATATATATATATTTTTTTTTTTTATTATTATTTATTTATTTTTTTTTTTTTATTATTTTATTTCATTTTTTTTGTTTAAAAAGCATATGTTTGTATTATTTATATGCAAACTTATGCTGTTTATAGGACAATTATAAATACAAATACATATATAATACAAACATATATTTTTGTATACTTAAAACATTTTAGCATTTACAATTTAGGCCACAATTGTGTCAAGATATTGAATAAACATCTAGGAGACCTGAAATACAACAGCGTTCTATAGACCACCATCATCATAAATTTTCATTGCAAACAAAAATTCCTTCAAAACATGAAAGACATTTTTTTCTTATCCTCCTCTCCAACTGCTCCTCTTCTTCTCTACACTCAATAGCTGGAGCTACAAATAACGAGTGGAGAGCCTTAATGTCTGAACTGAAGATTCTGATCCACATTGGTCATCATCTCAACGTAGTCAATCTGCTAGGAGCCTGCACAAAGCGTGGAGGTAAGAGGAAGCTGACATAGAAAATCCAACCATGGCGATATAAGAAATGTAAACAATTTTTTAATGTTTTTCTTCTCTGTTTTGGCATTTGTTTGGTGTACGCTCAGGTCCACTAATGATAATCGTGGAATACTGCAAGTATGGAAACCTTTCCAACTACTTGAGAAGTAAGCGGGGTGACTTTGTGGTTTACAAGGTATGCAGAACACATCTGGTACATTTATGCAATGATTTAACATGATGATGCGTGATATTGATGGGAATGTCTGCTTGATAACACCCACAGTCTCAGGACGGTAAGGCTCTGCGTTCCAGCTCCGGGTGTGATCTGAGCGAGCTCATCAAGCGCAGGTTGGAGAGCGTGGCCAGCACCGGAAGTTCAGCTAGCTCCGGCTTCATTGAAGATAAGAGCTACTGTGACTCGGAGGAAGAGGAGGAAGGTAGCGACTGAGTGTCTTCCTTCCCTTCTCCTCTCCTCCCTCTCAACCCCTGCCTCACCTCCACCCCACCCTCTCTGCTCTCAAGGCTCCGCTGATTGTTTTTTTCCCCCCTCAATCTGATCTGGCTTCCTCAGGGATTCATAAATACAACTGATATTTCGTACGAGCCACTGTCACCCACTGTGCGCAGAGCTTTTTCTAATTTCCTTCCCCCAGACCAGAGCTAGTCCGCTGTGGGTAGATTGGGTCGTGCTGTCCCATGCCGGTTATTTCTGGTTTGATAAACTGTTTACTCAGGTGGAGGATCCACCCACAAGCCCCTCGCTTGAGTATCATTGGCAAAGTGCACGTCGCAGTCCGCATCTAAATAAAGAAGCCACGTTTCATCATGCCTCCCCATCGGATGTGTCTGTAGTAAACAGGAGAATTATGGAGGCGAAAATATTACAACTTTATTAAGCAAAAAGGGACAGCACAGATTGGTTGCAAAAGAGATTCTTGGAAATTCTGTTTCTTTTTTTGCCTGCCAAAACTTGCATAACGAAACAATGGTTTTGATTTAGCTAATAGCCTGTTACACTTTTCTTGCAGAGCAAGAGGATTTGTATAAGAAAGTGCTCACTCTAGAAGACTTAATTTGCTACAGCTTTCAAGTGGCTAAAGGCATGGAGTTCTTGGCTTCAAGAAAAGTAAGAGTCTCAATATTTTATTAGAAATATCTCTAACTCTTGTAATGCATTATTTTATTCTTAGTGTGTTATGGCAGCCCATTTTAATACTAATTTCCTTTTTAAATCATTTTCTGGTTTGTAGGGGCAGTTTCCCCAACAGACTAGTCCTAGATTAAAATAAATGTTAAGAGCTGTTTAAACTGGAAAAAGCTTGCACCGAGATATCTTAAAATACATTATTGTCATTGTTTGGTCTTAAAATGCTCACAGATAATGCATTTTTGTTCCTACTGATTCCTACTGTAAATGTCCGAAATTAGCAAAGATCTAATCCTGGCTTAATCTGATCCCTATCCGGGAAACCGGCCCGTAATGTTTTATGGTAATGATCAATCTCTGTAGTTTGACAACACTTGTCCAAAACTCCAGTGTATGAAACCCCATATTACTTTATTGATGCAACACACTAATTCACACATATCCAACAGATGAGATTAATCGCCACATACTAAAGATGTGGTTTAATCTCACCTCAGGTCAAAGTTTCCCTGAAGGCAGTCCCATATGTTTTACATTAACACAGCTTTCCATCATGTGCTTCATCTGACAGCGTAATGCCACACATGGTTCAAATAAGACACAAAACGCATCTTCACTACAGTCTCTTTCCCTGGTCAAGACCCTGAGAGTAGAAAGAACATACAATCATACCCTGCTAATGCAATAAACTGATGAAGTATGATAAAACATAATGTAATAGGATGTCTCTTTTACTCCTCCAAGTGCATTCACCGTGATCTGGCTGCACGTAACATCCTGCTGTCTGAAAACAATGTTGTGAAGATTTGCGATTTTGGACTCGCAAGAGATGTGTACAAGGACCCAGATTATGTCCGCAAAGGAGATGTAAGTGTGGACGATTATCCAGTTACTTCCTGGTGCAGTTAGGCTGCATAAGGCACACAGTGTTTCAAAACTACTTAGTGTGATGGACGCAAATGATAACGGTCCAAAAACCACAGACACCGTGAATGTTCATCTGGAAAAAGATCAAATGTTTCTGTGCATGCCAAGAGTCTTTGGCATACTGTTAATCATTTTATAAGACTTGATAATATTATTTAGGTCAAAGGATGTTTTCTTGTGGTCAGGTGTGAGCCAAGATGTCATACAGATTGTATAATCAAATAGACAGCGGTTTATAAGCTACACTTTGTTGATTGTGAATTAATATAGGGAGTTGTTTCTTAACAGGTGAGAGTAACATGGTCCACTTATCTTTTTTTATAGGCCAGACTTCCCTTGAAGTGGATGGCTCCAGAGGCGATATTTGACAAGGTCTATACCACTCAGAGTGACGTGTGGTCTTTTGGAGTGCTTATGTGGGAGATCTTCTCTCTTGGTAAATATCATCGCTGTCCTCTTTATTCACCTATTCATTGGAGACCCTTCTGCAGTAACATGTAGCAATTAAAAGAGTTTAAAATACTCTCTAATGATTTATTTTATTATGAATGTTATCACACACAATCTTGATTCGGTATTTTGGGGCGATTCAATTATGAAAGATCAAAGTACTACTTCTAGCTTTTATGATTTTCAGGCGTTCAATTCTTGTAATGGTGCTTTCTGCTCTAATGTTTTCCGTGAAACAAACTGTCGGCTTTTCCTTCCTTTCTTCTAGAGACGTCTCTTAGACTTTGTTTGTTTGCTTTGCTGGTTCGGTGCATTTTACACCAAAGCAAAAAGCCCAGAAAGGATTCAGCACTCATTTCAAGCTTAAACACATGAAGTAGGAAGGCAACTCAGCACATGCTGCGCTTCATCCAAATAGAAATAAAACGAACTCGAGGGTCCTCAATCAAAGACACCTGGCACAAAACAGGCTGCTCAAGAGGTGCCCTGCGCTATCAACCTCCTCCAGATGTGGAGGGCTATAACTGTCAGCTGCTGTGAAATTTTCCTTTGGGATTAAAAAGGATTGCATTGTCAGCTTGAACAAAACAATTTTCATTTCACTAGTTCAATCTTTGAACTTCAGCAGTGTGTTTTTCTTGATAACACAGTGCAAGGTTTTTACTAAACAACCACTAAATTGTAGATTATTAATGTGGTTTCAGACTGTTGAATATAAATGTGTTTTTAAAGATTTGCCTTGTAAATGCATAACGAGTAAACCAGAAACAACAGTAAAATTCCCCCAAATCTACATTCACACTGGGTGCAATGAACTCTGTGGGAAAATGGCAGGGACTCATTTCACATGTTAAAATAAAGCAACGTTTATAGGAAAACACAATATAAATAATCCATTATCAGAAATGTAGAAGGAATAGAATCTTAACTGATGACTCTGAGCTGTCATAACCACTGGGCTCCACTGATTTAAGTTGGTGTCAAATAGACTAACATGAACAGTTAAGAAAGATTATTGTTGCTACTTGATAGTGTCCATGGGAGAAAAATTTGCACCGCACCCAAAGTACACTCTCATGTTTTGTGTTGTGGAATTGAATTTCTTGTCCCTGTTTTTCTAGGCGCTCCACATCTACTGCACTCTATTCCCAAAGTTGCAGGAGATTTCAAGCGCTGTTAATGTATTTGTTTTTAATGACTACCTAATCTATGTCAGAAGAGGGTTTAGATCATAGTTTAATGAAAGATTGACCTTTTCAGAGATTCATTGTTATGATCCGCATATTTTAGTGGTTATCAGATATTATTAAAAGGACTTCACTCAAGTAAATGAAAATATTGTTTCATGAATCATGGTTTTTGCAAGTGCGCAGCAAAGCCTCAACCGTCTGCAAATTCACGTTGTCTTAATAATTAAGTGTTTCTGGAGAAAACAGCTTTGCGCTGAGTTTCCAAGTTCAGTCAAATCGGCCCCGCTGATGCTGATTGTGCAGAGGTCTTTCCATTGATCTCTCTGTGCTCCCAACCCACTTCACAGTTTAGCGAGTTTCTTGTCAGACCCTTTGAAGTGGCCAGAGCTCTATTTCATGGAAAAGTCTTGATAACCCCATTATTCTCTTTCTTCTCCCCAGGTGCCTCCCCTTACCCTGGCTTACACATTGATGAGGAATTCTGCTGCCGACTGAAGGAGGGCACCAGGATGAAAGCTCCTGAATACTCCTCCTCTGAAATGTAAGTCACTCTGCTTGTGTCACTAATGTCAGGCAGTCCTGATTTGAAAGCTCTTTGTCAACTATACATGCAATTGTGGTGTAACAATTGTTATATTGAGTACTGATGAGAAGTTTTTGAAGCTTTATTGGCACAAACTGTTTAGTTTTGTTGTGAGAAATAGCAGGTTAAACTATATATAACACTTGGAATGTATCAAACAATTACAAACATGCATACATCAATTATTCATAATTTTCTCACAATAATTTGAATAATTTGAGTAATAAAAAAAATATTTTTGATAAACCCTTGTTTAATTATAGTGCTGAAAGCATTCACCAGTCTTAACCTTCAGTCCTGTTGTGTATATATATATATATATATATATATATATATATATTTGCATGCCTGTTACCTATTCTAGAACATCCCACTATACCCAAAGTATGCATGGACATTTTTCAAGGTATTTTTTTTTTTAAGTAAGTTCCTTTTGTGTGATCCCAAAACATTTAAACAAACTTGAAGTGAGCCCAAAATAAACCTCACCTCTCTCTGTAACCCCTCTACAAAACTCTTTAGGGTTATTAGCTGAAATCTGCACTCTCTTTCTCCTCTTCTCCTATCGATAAAGTTGAAATGAGCATAAATATCTAATTTCGTTGCTTTGACACAAGACTGAAGCCTTAAATGGAAAGAGATCAATTATTCACTGAGTGAAAGAAAACGAGCAGCTTCTGATTGGCAGCTAGTTTATAGTGCAGTCGATGTGTGCTAGGGATCCATTACTAACTTACACCAATGCAGCTGAAACTCAAGCTCACATTAAAGGCTTCAGTCTGCCTAAGCAGCAAGGGGTGGCCAAACACAGTGGCAGGGCCCCTGGGCATCAGACAGGGAAACCCGCCAGCAAGATACTCCCATTGTGATTACAGGGTTAGAGAGCAAGCCAAACCAAAATCTGAAAGTTGAAGATGTAACAAGATATGAGAGAAAAGGTAATGATATCAGTTTTAAATGTGGAATGGAAGTGAAGTGGACAACTTTAGATCAGCGTTGCTTTTAAATAGGCGCACAGAACTGAATCGCCTCGTTCTCTGAAAGAATATTCTCAGCCTGTTCCCAGTAACAACCCCTGCTGCTGTCAGAGAAGTGCTCTACTCAATCTAATTTTTCATATCTGATATTCTGTTACACCTGGAAACCTGAAAAGAGCACTTATGTTTTAAACATAGCTCGTAATGCGAGTCTCACATTTGCAATCACACACGCCAATTGAACATAACAAGAGGTCATGAAAGATGGTGATTGGAAATGACCTACAAAATGCAGTCCAGACCTCAGACCTGAATTGAATTCGGCCCCTTAAAATACAGCTTTTCTGATGCCAAGTCCTCAACACACAATGGAAGTCTTTCCATTCGGCTTTAAAGAAATTGTCAACTAGCAATCCAGATAATGGTCAATTTAATGTACAGTATCACCTTTAGCATTGATAACACTGTTCTTCAAGAGAGAAAAGACAGTGATCAGCATATGTGCCTTACATAACTTTATTTCCAACCATGAGAGTCCCTGACTAAATTTTTAGTACACTGAGCTAAACGCTATTGGCCGTCATTAATGTATTTTCCATTTGCATTTCCATTAGTGTGAGCACAACATGAGAGGATATAAAACATCCTGGTATATCATTGATTTTAAAGGAACCACCGTTTGCCATTTTTCTGAACTTCCTGTTAGTTTAAGGAGTCGCTCCATCTGGATTCATTAAAATAACCATTTTAGAAGTCCTGCTTCCTCCTACTAATCTACACAGCACACAAGAAGAATGCCTCCTCCTCTACGATCACTACCTCATTCAAACCCAGATGGACATATTAGTTGATTAGTGTAAGAAAGTAATGAGCCATCAACTAGTACAGTAATTTTTCCATACTTCATATTGCCCAATGTTGTGCTAATCAGACGGGATCAGAGAGTTTCATGGTTAACCGGCTTTATTTACATAAGGACCTGTGAGTTCAACACCGTAGTATAAACAGGATACAGCTCAGTCATTACCAGTCGTCATTTACTCAAATGCCTGGTTGGTGCAACTGAAACTTAGCCTCCAGATAAACTTACCATTATAGGCCAGTGCAAAATCCAATAAAGGACCCCAGACGTCCCTTGTGGAGAGAGATGCTGACAGCTCATGTAAAGCAGGAGGAAGTTCCTCTCAACACAAATTCTCACCCCGAGAAGGGTGCAGTGAAAACACTCAGCCTCACTCCTCTTGTCACGCACTGGATATTATTGATGACTGTAAATAATTGGATAAACCGGATTTGCAGACTAACCTTGAGGTCAAGGCAAAGGGTGTAATTCATGAGGGTTCATGTAGCTGCTGAAGAATTGCAGTTTATGATTGTGGCGTATTAAACACTCTGTATGTTCAAAGGACATTCTTTAACACGTGCATGTGTTTCTTTGCAGATATCAAACCATGTTAGACTGCTGGCATGGAGAACCATCCAAGAGGCCCACTTTCACAGAGCTGGTAGAGAGGCTAGGAGATCTGCTACAAGCTAGTGTGCAGCAGGTAAGAGAGTGTCATGAACTTGGAGGATTTTATGGGATGAGAGATTCACTGCCATTACACAGGCAAAAGCATGTTAGACTGTCACTGCAAACTGTGTTTAACAAGTAGTTATAGATGAGAGGTGAATATTTCATGAATGCGATGAATGGAAAGATTTCAAGTAAGTTTGAAGTGACTGTAAAGAAACAATCAAAGCCACTCATGAAGAAAAATACATGTGTACTCTACTATTTAAAAGTCTACAGTTAGTAAGACTGTTTGTAATGTTTTTAAAAGATGACTGCTTACTAAGGCTGCATTTATTTAATCAAAAATATACTAAAAACTATTATATGTTTCTTGTTATGGTAGGGTATGTTACAGCAAATAAATGCAGCCTATATATATATATATATATATATATAAATCTGTGTGTGAATATGTTTTATGGAGATATGTTTTATTTTTATTAGGGGCAGTCCAGACTAAGTTTGATTCCTCATGTGAGAAAGAAGAATATTTGATGGTACAGTGTGCTCTGAAACATTTTCTTAGTTGAAGAAGAAAGTAAGGAATGAATCTGATTTCTAATATGGCTTGAATAGAGATATGGTCTACACTACACAGCATAGAGATCAAAACATATTCCAAGCCAACTGAATTGGAAGCCATCCAAACTCCTTCTTTCTCACATGAGGAATCAAGCTTAGTCCGTACTGCCCCTAATAAAATCTCCATAAAACATATTCACACATTCCCTTGCAGATTTATATACAGATTCCTCCAGAATCCTAAAAAAATATATGCAGGGTGATGTCCCAGTTATAAAATGAGCTGAAAGTTTAAACACCTTGTCTCTCTTAGGAGGGAAAACACTACATTCCAATCAACACCACCCTGTTGACCAAAGCAGACCCCTCAAACGTGAGCCCCACAGAGGTGACCTCCACCAGGCCCGCCTCTCTTAGAGACTCCGGGACTGCTTGGTAAGATAGCTTTATCTTATCCATTTAATGAGTATATGCCTAGACTGATTTGTTTTTGTAATTCAGTTGTTATGATTCACTCGGGATGACAATATTAATGAGGACCATTTTAGAAATCTGTTTTTTGCAGATAAAGTCTACCATCTATTTTCTGGTTTCCATACATTTTCCCGTTTCAAACAAGCACTACACCTCATCCTAACAGCCTTGAATGCCAGAATGGTTTAAAAGTGAAGGAAAGCACTAATTGGATGTTGATAAGAAACGGTTCTCATAGGCCCCTCAAGGAATTTCCTCTTTTGCCACAAATGCAGTTTCAGGATTTATGCCTACTTAAGATAATATTTTTCCAACCCTTGCGTTTCCATAGGTCCTTCAAGTATATTTGTAGAGAATAGTATCGAAATGCTGCAATCCCTGTTATCCCTAAAGCTGAATTCAAGAGCTATCGCTTTACCCTGCTGCACAAAATTGAATTGAAAATATTTCATCCAACACAGTATTGAGCTTTTACATGGAAACTGTAATACTGAACACATTCCTTTCACTGTAATGTGTTTCGTGTATTTGTTTGGATCTGCCAGACATGAAACCTTCCACACTGATCTGATATGATGTATTTGATGCTTTCAGGAACATTAAGATCCGCCCGGCAAGTGTGAAGACCTTTGATGAAGTAATCATGGAGAATGGAACCAACAAGATCCATGAGGTGAAGAGCTGTTTTTTCACACTCTCCCCTTCATAAGAAAAGGTACATTGTGAAATAATGCAAATACATAGTGTCTGTGGTTAAATCATGTTTGGTTGTTCACAGGGAGGCCAGTCAGACAGCGGAATAGGCCTATCTTCAGATGACCTGAAGACACTGAAGCGTCTGGAGTCACTGGCCAGACCCAGGAGTTTCATGGCCCGAGTGTGAGTATAGTACATTCACTCCTATTAGACTTTTTTTCCTGGACCTCAGGAATGGGTAGGTCTGCCGGCGTATGCCCTGGAGACCCTCCCACTGGGCTGGAATGTAGATGCCACAATTGTCATACAGTTTCTCCCCCCCCACCATCTCCACACGACTCCAGCCACTACCCCTTTTCTTTGGAAGACGTGCCTGCGCGAAAGTCTCTCAGACAATGACACAGTGGAAAGATATTGCCTAAGGTGACAATCTCAACAGCCAGACAACAAAAGCAGGGCTGGGCGTGTGACTTGTTAAAGCTGGCTGTAAGGTCTGGTGACTAGCATCTTTGTATGTGGGTCGTAATAGCCTCTGACTCCATCACTGAAACATGCTACAGATATGGCACATGGCCATCTCATAAAATAACATGCCTTTATTGTATTTAGGAAGTATTCGAGATAACGAGTGTTTAATAATATTAGTGATTGCGGTTTATTTCCCATTCCTACCCACTGTATTATTACAGCTACACAATGTAAGCTGTGAATATATTGAATGCCTAGTAAAATATTAAGAAGATTCCCTTAAAAACACAGTAAAACACAGCCTAATAATTTATTAACCACCGACTAAAGTGTGCTGGGGTCTGAGACATCATTACTTCCTTATAAATGGGCCCCAGGGCAAATGGCGCTGAAAACTAAAGTGAAGGTGGCCTTTTAAGTTATTAATGGCAGGCCATTGGACTGGATTAGCCTTGGTTTTGTTAAAGCGTTTGAGATCTGAGACTGCATTTATGGTCTTCCAGTGCAGCAAAGGCCAGGGTTAATCTACAAAGGTTATCCTCTAAATTGCATTCAAGGCCTTGTGGACTATACGACATCCTAATATTTGAGGCCAGCGGTTTGGATCACCAATTGCAGCTAGACAAATAGTGATAATCTCTTACTGATTGGAGGTTTATGACTCAGACCTGGAGAGGCAAAGTGGTTAACTGACTAATCATGGTCATGCTGTTTAGAAGTGTTCAGTCTAAATATGTGATTGGCGTTAGATAAGGCCAGCTGAGTGCAACAATGGGTGAGCCACAATGCCAGGGCTATATTACATTAGCTACAAAAAGTTGGGGTCAACACATTTTTTTAGTAAAACTATGGAAAATAATCCTAAATATGAAACAATTACATTACAAGAAAAGATACTGACAACTTAAATGTTCGAGTATGAGTGTGAGCGAGTCCACAGCATGATTCAAAAGACACATGAAAGCAGCACCAAACATCTGACCGCCGAATGCTGAAATCGACCAATCAGATTCAAGTGTTCCAGAGAGCAGCGTAACAGGTTTTAATAACACCACATCATTTTTAAATTCCTCTACTGCTATGACTGATGAGCCAAGTTTAATTACAAGTGAACGTGGTCAACAGGTTTTGATTAAAAACACTCCGTCTGGCCTCTGTCAGCACTCCCCTCTCTTTCCCTGTCCAGTGCCCTCCTCATCCCAAGCCGTTATGATGAAAAGCTGGGCACAGCCTGCAACCAGCTGGCAAATCCATGCACAAGTTGCCATGGTCACAGGCATGGGAAAAAAGAGCCACTTGGAGCATGTAGAGAAGGATGTATATATTGTAAAGAGGCCCCACTCAATCACTGTCACCTTTGACCTTCTGCAGCATTACTGCTATGTCCAAGATTCTCTCTCCACATTGTGCCTCTAGATTCCACCTGGTACTCCCACATTTAGTATGCACATATGTGAAGTGCTTGGCACTGACAGCTCTGCTGTGTACTGTGTACAAACCCTAATACATGCCATTTAGCGTAGACATTTACTGCAAATTATCACCCCTTGAGAGACTGTAGACTAAAAGCAATGCTAACTCACAGACTCCCTCCAGGGTGTCTGACCCGTTGACCCCTAATGAAGAGTTATAGCAACACACAGAGCAAAGTACAACAGAATAATACTGGAATATCAAATTCAAATCGGTTTGCTTCTTCCACAGGATGAAGAGCAAAAGCAAGGAGTCCGTTCTGCTGGAGGGTGAGAAGGAGAAGTACCCACCGCTTGTTCCCTCTCTGGACTTGAGTCTGGAGGACTCCTCTCTCGACCCTGAGCTGGAATGTCATAGCCCTCCTCCAGACTATAACTATGTGGTCCGTTACTCCACACCACCCGTCTAAGTTCATCTGGACTCCTTAGCCGCCAGGAATCTCACCTAGTTTTGGAGGACCTGGTCCATTTTGTCTCTGCACGTTAGATCCCTTTTATTTTCTCGTTCAGAGTTTCACGTTTTCTCTTTCTGTGCACTTTTTCAAGGTAGTGTGTGAGTACAGTGGGCTGCCACTCATATCATTGTGGCAGTCTGACATACAAATGGACCACCTCAGGTATTCCTGCAGTCCACTGTGAACACAACTAGCACATTTTATTACAATAACGGCACTCTTTTTCCCAGCAAAATAGCCTTTTTCATACAGAATTGTGGCTAATTATGAAATCATTTGTTCAGTGGTTAGAACGAGAGGACAAAGGCAATTCTTATTTTATTTCTAGATAAATATTTTGTTGTAATGAAAACTGGAATTTTGGTTATATGGTATTTTATTTTTATTTTGCTAAAATTATTTCGGAGCTCACTAAAGCTCTTTTTTTTGTTTTTAGGAAAATATATTTCTTTAGAATAAATATTTTTAGAATATATTTTTCTTTTCACTCATATTTTACTGTAAGACGCAAATGTCAAACAAAGACCACAGATCATGAATAATTGAAAGTGCGGTCTGAAATTCCTTCCCAGAACTCTTCTTAAATTGCATTGATCATCAACGCTGCGGATGCACATTGTATTTCCAGGTTCTGTTACTTCAGCCTGAGGGCCGTCTTCCTGTCGAGTCTTACTGAATGAAGATAAAATGAATCGCTTCAGTTCCAGCGCATAGCATTTTTATAGTCATAGCTTTTAATCTGGATCATTAGTCAAGCCTTACACATGTCAGTTATCATTCAGTCTATCACTGTGAAAAAGGTTTATAAAGCTTTAGCAAGTAAATTATTCATGCATGTTTAATAGGAAGCATTACCGTTCAAATTTGGACCACAATAAAGCGGCCATGCTCTGTTCAACAATAGTTACACTGCCTTGTGTACTTCCCGTATTTATGTTGTTTACACTACTGTATACATAACAGCATGTAATATGTTGTGCAGCTATTAACCAGAGGAACGTATTCTGTTACTGATTCAGTAGTCTTTCGTGCTAAAATACTACTAAAGCTTGCAGGGCAGGCTATAATATTGTCAACAGGCTGGTCACTATATAAATGGTCTCTCAGTATTAACTCCTTAACATGATGGAATGGGTGGGAAATCATTGCATTAATTAAATTAACAGTTGCAGAAGCAGTTAGGCCCGTTATTGCTAATTATTATTGTTTTATGTCCAAATAATGAAATGTATGTACTGCCAAATGATGCTTTTAATAATGTTATTTTGACTGACTGGTGTTTGTGAAGTACAATTGTATGCACTGATATTTTCTACATATATTTGTTTTGTATTATAATTGTATTTTAATATTAACCAAGCATAAATAAAGATCTATATATTTATATATAGCACCTTTTCAGAGTCATGATTGCATTTGTACTGGTACATAACAATCAGGATGGTTTACCTGTCAAGTGCTGCATTTTTCTTCTTAAAGCATGATTTACTGACAAGACTATACATATACTTCCAGTGAGGTTAAGGTTTTTTGGTGGAGAGGGTTAGGCTGTGTGTCATCTGTGTGCTCTTCCTCCTGCTCCTTGGTCGCAGAGACACATTTCCTGAACGGGGCGAGGTGACGGCAGTCTGTCTGTCACCAGGACAATGCCTCTGTGAGCAAGAAAAGGAAGGGCTTCTCCATCATTCCCATCACAACAGAGCTCCAAACACAAAACCTCCTACGGGCCAACAGTGCCCCCCCAGCTTTGGGGCTGAAACGCTAAAGGTGAAAAAGGTGCATATTGTTGCCGTCTCTGCTTGGCATATTAAAGATAAACAGTGTGTGCTTTGTAAATGTTCACTTGACTTATTGAGGATTGCTGGAGTGTTATTGGCTTGTTGTAAAGGCTGTGAGACATGTAAACTTATTCAGGAACATGAGCTATAAACAAACAAGGGAAGGATGTTGGGGGGGGTTAAGGTTCATCATATTCTGGCTACAAGTGCAAAGATGCCATTCACACACACACCTCATATTTTTTCAAGCTCACAGGAAGTGCATACAGTCTTCTTAATTTCCCTTGCTCCAAATGAATATGAATATTACATGATACGTGCATCATTTCCTATATATTTTTTTCAGTTTAATAACCAATAAAAAGCATTACAAACATCTATCTGTCTGTTTTGTCTGATATAATTAATGAATAAACATACAGTTTATATACAGCTACAATTGTGTGTGTGTGTATGTGTGTTTATAAAATCAAATGTCTGAGATTTTTTAAAGGAAATGACTGCTTTTATTCAGCAAGGGCACAGTCAGTTAATCAAAAGTAAAAGGCTTTTATACGTCATAAAATTCTATTTCAAATATATTTTTTTAATTTATCTAAGAATCCTAAATAAAAACGTATCACAGTTTTCACAAACCTGTTTTTTAACATTGATAATAATAAATGTGTCTTAAGTTATGTTAAATTGTAATATTATTTCACAATAACTATAATATACTACATTAATATATTATTGTCTGTTATTATAATATATGCCATATACTATATTATTTCACAAAATTGTTAATACAATAAAAAAAAAAAAATAATTCTTATTTTTAAATGGTAATGAGGATTACCGGAGGATTTTGGCCCTTTGTATTACACGGATTGTCATTTGCAGTATTAATAGTTAATAGTTTAGAATGGAATCTCCTAAAATTGTCTTTGAGAAAAACATCACGTATGCATCTAATAAAAGGCTCTCTCCTATTGGGACCACTTTGTTTTTCTCGTTCAACAATGTGTAAATCCCTGCGTTGCCACTTCCAGAGTCCCTTCCCAAGGAAAACAGCCCCCCGGTGGCAAGATGCTTCATTAATCACTAAAACAGAGGCTCTATATTGCGGCCTTTGGCATTCTGCCGAAACTTATTCCTGCAATCAGTGACAAAACAGAATGCCTTGAAATCCTATCATACCCCATTCTCCTTCCTCAGCGTAATTTCCATTAATGGAGTTTTCTTCCGTCTGTGCGTACTTCCCACGCTGAGTTCTGGTGAAGGAGCGCAGGGAATGACAGGATCGGGGTTGGTGGGAACCACCTCCACACCTCTCACCTACAGCCTGAGACAATGGGGTAAACCTCACTCACCACAGATATGGCTTTTGCCCACCTTTTCCCAGAAAGGTAGCACCAAAAATACAAATAGCCCTAAACATGTTAATAAACTCCCATGACGCCCAAAGGCACGGTCAAAGTGCTCTGACTAAATCACACAAACTGTTTGTCTTACGCTTTGGCCGTCAAATCAAAGTAAATTCTTTTTGTCCCCACAGGGTTCCAATGACTAAAAATGAACTGTTTATAGTTTGTCAAGAATTCTGACATCGAAAACAATTCAGAAACATCTGATCTACAGCACTTTGGAAACTCTGGACTTAGAACTGCAAACACTGGGTCTCAGAAAACCTCATTTGGAATAAAAACTATGGTCTTACCACCCACGCTGTCTTCATGATCTTTTCATGCACATATTAATGTTTATGCCACTGAACTTGTGTCTTAGAGCAACCGATGTGCTTTGGAATGTATAATTTTAGAAGCATGTGTCGTTCATAACCACGGTTTAGCTATAATGTATAAAAATAGGATTTTGAGGAAATTCTTTAACAACACTTTTCCTGAAATGTATTCATTTGATATTTTACACAGAATAGGGAATGACCACAGTCTGTAAAGTCACATCTAACATTTCTGAAACTGCATGTATTTCCAATTAAATTTTGAACTCAACCTCCCAATAATATAAATTTAGCAATATTATTAGGAACAGTATCATGACCCGATTCTCGTGGAAAGGAAAATGTGAAAACTTATCATTTAAAGTATTTTGAGTGCATTCTGTCCCCAAACCATCATACATTTGGGACACACATGTTGTTATTTTCTAGTTTCCAAGAAAGTAGTAAATCTGTCATGCTGAGAGGATCTGTAACCTCAGATAAAGCATTCCTCCTTCAGGACTGAATCCTTTCCATCATTAAAACTGTGCACAAACAAAACCTCTTCCCTTTCTCTCAAATCCATCTCCATCCTTATTTAAGACTCACAACTTCCAACGAACTCACATAACATTACCATAAAACCTTTACAAATAACTAAATAACTAAAAGAGACTGTCGTTTCTTAAATAAATCAAAGCATCTTAAACATGTTGGGGCGGGCTTTCTTCAGTACGGTCTATTTTTTGCACTTCTCATGTTGGCACAGGCTTTAGTTTATATTTTACTATATATATATATATATATATATATATATATATTACAGTAGTCAGGCCAAAGTGCAGGGGTCACGCCATATTAGATTTTCATACTGACAATGATTAGCGAATAGCCATGTAACAACAGTAGGCAACTAATATGTCTGATTATATGTCGCATACAATCATATCAAGTAGTTCTCATAACTACACAGACATTTGATGCTGTTCAGTGATCCGTAGACACGAGGTCGTTTCACGAAGACAAATGACTTGATGAATACCGCCCTCTAGAGATCTTTCTTTAGTTGTGCTGATCAACTTTAAATGAAATCTCAAACTCATTCTTCATATAAAAAGCAAAGGAAAGGATGTAGAAAATGCGTGTTTTAGGCTATCACAAATGTCAAAAAATGTATCCGAAAAATGCGTCCGTCCAGCAGTAACAAGATTTTGATTGACACCGAGTCGCACGTGCAGCTGATTGACCGGCAGAGGGCGTCACTGTCAAACCAACCTGCTGCTTTCTTTATTATTCAGCCTACACCTGTGTGCTCACAAAACACATGTCTGCCCTTCGGATTGGTAAAGTAGGATCTAAAATGAACACATATTCAGCACAGACAGCGATATGCAACATATAGGAAAATACATATAGTATACAAGCTTCATTTACACTTTTAAGCAAATTGTTTGGAGCAGCATTGAAACAGCTGAAAATATCTAACAAAAGAGTAAAAAAAGTTTAACCCTAGACTCATTTACTATCGTTTGAGTTCATCAATGGTTGAACAAATATAAAAAATAACTGTAGCAGTCATTAGTACTGTTTTTTTTTAAGTGTCTTAGAGATTTCTGTTTTCATTTGTGACACTGGGCCACAAAACCAGTCATAAGGGATGATGTAAGAATTTAGAGTATAATGAACAGGCTTTCCTTTTATGAATGGTTTGCTATGTAGAACATTATTTGGCCTAGATACAACTATTTAAAAATCTGGAATATGAGGGTGCCAATAATAATAAATAAATAAATCTCTTTAAAGATGCATATTGCTAAGATTTGATATATTCACAGTAAGAAATATCTCCGTGGAAAATGATCTTTACTTAATGTCCTAATGATTTTTGGAATAAAATAAAAAATAAAAAAAACACGATTTTGACAAATGCAATATATTTTTGCCTATTGCTACAAATATAGCCTACCTGTGTTACTTATGACTGGTATTGTGCCCCAGGGTCACACTTGTCTGACATCATCATCATGGATTTGTTCTGGCTTGCATCTTACTGATCCCATACTGATCCTTACAGTGATATCATCAGTCACCCATATAAACATGTTCTGATGGTCTATTAGTCATAAGCTAACATGAATCATGTCATACAACAGTTCATATTTCCTACTAGCTTTATTTTAGCTATACACTGCACTCAAAAACAAAGGTACATCATCTTAATTTTAGCACTTTGTAAAAACTGCTTTAAATATTATGCTGCAGTATTGAAATTGCAATAAATATATTTGTTATAAACTATGAAGTGCTGTTTAGATGATCAGTCCCACTGTACCTGAAGGAGGAAACGCAGGCTATTTTCAATTATTATCGCACAGAAATCACATTAAATATAGTTTTGACATATTTACATTATGAGGCTTGTAGCATAAAAACGACGAAACAAATACAGGTTTTATCTTTGCACCATCACAAATCTGCCAAAATCTGTCCTACATTTGCATAGTTCACTGTGTCGTGGCGGACATGGGATGATCTATGATGGCAATTATGATCGTCTGTTTGTTTTTCAGAAGTTTAGTGAACAAACTAGGCTAAAATAAATGAATCTGCAGTTCAGTTACAGTAAATCACTCTATAAAGACTTGGATAAATATTAAACGGGTTTATGGATTGCCTTCCTGAAAATGCCTACAAATGGAATTTAAAAATCTCTATCTATCTATCTATCTGTCTATATATATATATATATAGATAGATAGATAGATAGAGATTTTTTAAATCTATATCTATATATATATCTAAATCTATATATATATATATATATATATATATACAATCAAAGAATAAATTCTGGAAATTTTACATATACAGGGGGAAGCTGAAATTAATTCTGTTTGCAACAAATTGTAGAAAGTCTTAACATTTATTTAAAAAAGTCCAAACACATTTTTTGATAGAAATGTAGTCCTTTCCGTATTTACACCTGAGACATGACAGTCGAGCCTGAACAAGCTACTGTCTGCATATGTTAATGATTAAAATACCCCAGAAACGTCGCTGTAAAATGAATTAACAACTCGTTAAACATTTCGACTACATGGCGACACGCACGACACATTGTCGTCGCAAGGGTACCGTAGGTGATACTTCACATTTCCATAAACCGGAATTAGCTGTGAAGTGTGACCCGAGAGTGTCATGGTGTGAGGGATACGGAATGTGAAAAGTTCGCCTTACTTCAAGACACCTTCTCCCGCTTTGCACCTCTTTTACAAGAGTATCCTTTAACAAATACGCATGGGTACTATGCAGATGTGACGTTCCCATATCCACAGGTTTAGCTCCATTAGAGAGAAGAGAGCTGTAAAACTTCAAGCGACCATTAATCGCTGAATGACGCTGCCTGCTCATAAGCACGTCACAACTTATTTCACTTTTATGATCAACACTTCTTTAGCAATAAAATTAAAAGTAAAACTGTTGTTGTTTTCACCTGTGTGAACGAATACACTTAATATAAATATAATAATATATTAATAAAATAAATGCAATTAAATAAATGGATGCAAATCA
>JAUYWG010000048.1:14039478-14060883 GCA_034779775.1 Enteromius afrohamiltoni
TGGCCATGTAATGCTCTAATAGGTCAATAACTGAAGTTTAGTAAACAGTTTAATTTGATAGTAGTTGACTTCTGCAGTTTTTTGTAAGGCTTATTTAATTACCATAAGATTGCTTTACTGTCTGTTACAGTACACATCACAGCTCTTTAGCTCCTGCTCGATGCCACAGCTTTATACTGTACAGTAACAATTTAAAGTCAAAATAAAAAGCTGTAGAAAGTAATCCGTAGAGCTTTAAGTATTATATTAGCAGTTTAAGTCATTTAGATTCGATAGATACATGACATTTAAAGTTGTGATATTAATATTGCTGGCTGTCAAAGATAGAAATGACCCATTGGTTTACATTATGTAAGAATGGGGGTGCAAAGAGGGGCGTGTAGGAAAAACCTAACTCAGCATGAATGATTCAGCTACATTTGCGGTATCCTGTCCATTTTCACTAGTGCTTAATGCATTTTAAGCTTCTGATTATTATGCCTGATTAATAATGATAATATGATATGTCAAGCTTTATATGACCTCTAGGGGGCAGGCTAAGACACAATGAAGAATGTGGAGTGCATTAAGGTTCATATTTGGGCTAAAATGATGTCTGATGTACGTGCGTACGTCATCTGCATTTGGAACATGTGCATTAGCCTTTAATAAAACTTATTTTGAAATAGATCATCAGGGTTTATTATAATGACCACAAAGTAACATCTAGCTTCTAATTCCAATTCAACAATGACTCACATCATTCACGTTTTTTTTTTGGCAAGCTATTGCATTAGCTTAGACTGTCAGCAGGATTTAAAACTTTTTAATCTTTGGTTCATAGCTCAAGGCTTAAATTCAAACTGCACAGGGCTGATTTACATCTTGCACAGGTCCCCTGTGTGACAGCACGTGGCCCGCTCGCCCTTCAAACTGCTCAGATGGTGTGACACTCAACAGGGCAAAGCCGCAGATATTGCCTGGGAATCCCACTGGGACTATAATGAACGATTTGGAAGGGGAGTGAAATATGTGGCTTTAGCATTAACTCTTGAGTAACAGAAAAGCAGCACTGTAATCCAAACAAGGTTAAAATGTTGAAGCCACTGTTGTTCTGGCAGATGAGATCTCAAACAGTATAGAATAACCTTCAGCAGATCACACACACACACATATAAATACTAGTATTAGTAATATAATAAATAGAATATATAATAAATAGAAATCATATTATATTTAATACAGAAACATGAACAAAACAGCTGCTGCTTAGAACAAGGATGTAATAAAATAAAACTAAAATTTTATTGTGTCATCATAACCCTTTCACATTTGCTGTGCTTGTCCAAAAACTGATCATCACTGAAACGGACTAAATCGCATTAAAAAGTAAAAGGGTTGAACATACAGCTATACAGAGGCAAATAAACATTCTGCAGTTGATGAAAAGATAACAGTTGGCATTTTTGGTATACAAGCAGTTAAGGCAGGTGTGGATCAGTGTTTGTACATTTTCATATCCAAGGCACCCAAGAGATACATTCTTAAAAATGTGTCAAACAAGCCAAGCTGTGCTTTAAAAACAGCCCATACTATCACCCCAACAGCAACTACATAGTTTTACACTAGTGTAACTATTCTCAGAACATATAACAGTGTAAAAAGTGTAATCAGAGAGGCCAGCAACATGAGAATGTGATGTGGTCCAACTCTAGGTAGTGTCAAAATAATTACTCATATTTAATACCTCACTACTAAACACTTGACGTCAATCAGAAACCTTCTAAAAGATTATTACTGGTTATATATGGAAACAAGATGTCCCATTCTAAAATATACACCCAGGCGAGTGGCATGATATAACTTCGTTTTAAACAGGAAATCAAGCTTGTCTAGTGCCCTCAAGTGCAGTTCACCAATACAGCTCAACAAAGAGCAATGCACACTTGTGAAACACTAAATGCCTACAGTGGATTAAATAATATCAAAATTTAGGCTTGCTTTTAAATCTCTGGTCCATGATTGTTAACAGACTTCCTCAGTTTTTCACCTTGTTCTTAAGAGACATCCCTTCTCCAATAACAGACTTGTGCATCAACTTAAAATCCAGTAACAGTTGTTGGAGTCAGCCTAGTCTTCAAACCAGGCTGCCAGGCCATGAGACCACAGTCAATGTGACTTTGTTCTTCTGCAGTTTCAGCATTGGGATCAAGGAGGAGTTATTCATGCCAACTGTAGTGACTCCATTCACAGCAACAATCTCATCTCCACACCTGCAAGGGAGCACGGGGGAATCAAATCATCAAAGCAACAGAAAAGTATAAAAGAACATCATCAAAAACAACAAAATCTCACTGACCACAAAGTTTTGAGGATAGAAGAAAGAAAACTCACTTGAGGCGCCCATCAAAGTGAGCTGGTGTTCCAGGCACTATGGTCTTAATGAAGAAGGGCTGCTGGCCACGACTCTCCTCATATCCTCCCACGATACTGAAGCCCCAGCTCTCACTGTTGGTCTTCATCAGCATAATATCACGACACCAGTGGATGCAACTTAGGATTAAAAGTGTACGGTCGAATTATGAATTTGCTCATGTTTAAGCGCATACAGCCATACACATGTCCAAAAGTTACAGAGGACATCAATTTGAATTTTTTTTTGCACCCAATAATCAATATCTCAACATTAATAAAAAAAATACAAAAAAACATACCTGGGCAGGCCCAACCAGCGGGTCCAGAGAGGAGCCCAGTTAATGTCGTCCTCTTTGGGACCCTCTTGTGTGTCCATGTCTTCTCTGGTGCTGGATTCTCCATCTTGTTCCTCCTCTTCTACAAACGTTTGGATGACTCGCAGTGTTACTGTGTTCTGAGCAGCCTGAGTCTTTAGGATGGTCACTGCTTCGTTGTAGGTCAGATGGGTCAGGTCGATATCGTTGATACTCAGCAGCACATCACCTGCAGCAGCCGTGACATCACAGTTAATACAAGCACTGCACGTGACACTCAGAGCATTTCAATTGGAGGCATGAAGATGACCTGTTTTGACGGTGCCGTCTCTGTGCAGGCAGCCCACTGGCTGCACACTAGTGATGTAGACGGGCAAACGGCTGCGGCAGTCTCTGCCCCCAGCGATGGTGATGCCTAGAGAGTGTCGAGGCTCCTTCTTTAGACTCACTGTCTTCTCTTGACTGGAGAACCCAATTGGAGGCTCCTGAATCCAGATCATGCACATTAAAACATTTGCACATTACAAACATAGTCAAAATGTTTTTGAAAGATGTCACTTGTGTGTACCCAATTTACATTCATTTCATCCAAAACACAACTTAAATTGTGAATTTTGTGTTTTATTGTGAATTAAAAAATTAAATTGTAAAATAAATTATTTTTACACTTTTTTTCAAACTAAAATTCATTCCTGTGATGGTAAATCTGGATTTTTTTCTGTCATCATTACCCTTCACATGATCCTTCAGAAATCAATCTAATGTGCCTATTTAAGGCTTAAACATTTGTGTTGCTTTAAATATTTGTAGTATGGTTATAGTTGTGTCATACACATTTAAAAGACTGTACCCCAACTACACAGTTCACAGCAGATACATTGTAATGCATGCAAGCATACTTGATTAATAATAGTGTTTTGAAAAAGGGGATGGCTGAAAAGTTAAAGTTTCTGACATGTGCCTGGCTCCTGCAGTGAAAACATTTGTAAAAACTAACATCCCAGATCCTGCTGCGATGCAGAGAGATGCGTTAACGTGAGCGGCTCTGACGCGCTGCCATCGTAACTCATAGATTGTGGCAAAACGCACTCCTTTTAGCCATCTTCTTCTAGTTTTACTGGAGTTTCCAGACCTCCAGAGGGGGAGGGTGGCCTCTTCCTACTCCGCAGGGTGGCCCTTCCTCCCAGCATGAGCTCAAGCTTCATCTCCACAGGTGAAAGCTAACTGTCACCAGCTTTGATCCCCAGCTACAAACAAACACAGTGACTGCAGCAGCTCAGAGAGCAGCACCCCGGCCTTTTGATCAGGGACGATTTCAGGAGAGAGAGGGGGGCATCTGCTTTCATCTCCCACTACCCAGTCTGTGTTTGCTGCCTCTGCCTTCAGCTGGTGAGGAAGTGTCACAAAAGCAGGGTGTGACTGGTCTCTGGGTGAAAAGTCACCTTGCTAGCACACATGTGCAGGCAGCACTAGCCATGAAACACGCAACCAAGCTTTTGCCAGCAAGTCAAATTATAATTACAAAACACCCTTCTTTTACATTTTGATCCATTTACATGACCAGGTATTGTATATAGTGCATTCAGAAAGTATTCATACCCCCTTCACTTTTATTAAGTTGCAATCTGATACTACCAATTGTTTTTTGTTTTTGTTTTCCTTACTCAATTTCCAATTATTTTTTCTTTTAAATTTTAGTTTGTAATAAAAATATTTTATAATATCATTGCTTTAAAAAAAAAAAAAGAAAAACAGTGAATAGTGCATACATTTGATTTATATGAATAGGAATGGGAGATTTAGAAAAACCAAAATGATGGCCACAGCTACAACTATTTGTGCCTTTAAGCCCGTCAACACTTGCAGAGCATGCTTTTTACCTTCATGTATTCGGATCGGCGCTTGAAGTACTGTGGTTCTGGGACCCTCCTGGGCCCTCTACTCTGGCCCTCACCACCCTCCTCTGAGAGATCAGGAAGCCTCATCACTACGAAGTTCACGCGCATTTCACATGCCTGCCATAAACATAACAGAGCATAAAAACAACAAAAATCGTACTATATGAAAATCTCAATCTTAAAAAAAAAATCTGAAATCTCAATGGAGTGTTGAAAAGTAACAGACTGTATTAATAGTAGTTTGAGACCTCCGCTTAGTTTTTTTGAAGTAACTTTGTGCTGCCCATTTGTACCTGTATGATCTGAGCCGCGCTCTCTGGAGTGCCATGTCTCAGGTCCTGTCCGTTGATGCCCAGCACTTTATCATTGTTCCTCAGTTTGCCATCATTAGCAGCCAGTCCCCCAGGGAGCAGGTCCAGGATGAAGACTCCTGGCTCCTCAGACTTACGAATGAGTTTGATGCCCAGCGGCTCAGAGCGCTCATGCTTCACCAGAGTGACCTGGATGATGGTGCCATGGTTCTGGTTGGGATTGGGTGACTGTGACAGGGAAGAAGCTGAGAGTTGAACAAGATGCTCAGGCCGGGGCTTGAAGCCCTTCTCCTGCATCACAGTTAGCCTGACGCGGGAACATGACTGCCGAAGCACAGCAATGGCACGACTGTGGGGGATGGATGCCAAACTGACATCATTGACCTGCAAAGATCACATGCAATGAAAGTAGTTACAGATCAATTCTTCCATATTGTTCTGTACAGACAAGGGAAGCAGATTATCAAATAAAGAAAAAATGATGCAAGACAGGTTCTGTCCACCATTCATTGTCTGTGTGGAGGCAGCTCTAAATGCATGATAATGAGAGGGATGGGGTTTATTTATGTGGATTAAACGATTGGAGAAATCTGGTATATACCACCGAAGAGAAGTCTGTAGTTTCACTGAAGGATGAACTTTATAGATAAGTTCATTTTAAGTATGGATGAGTCATTTACAACAAGTTAAAAAAGATCCATTTAGGAAATAGATCAGGTGATATTAAAACCGCACCAAATTTACACCTAACACCTAAGAAAGTTATTTGGATAGTCATTCTGGTTCATTATGTGTCATGTTAAAATGCTAAAACAACACTAAAATAAGAGTCAAAGTATGAAGGACTGCCTTGATAGCCATTCTTGTGGGAATTCAGGTTCATGTTTAACCTTTATTTAAGTTCCAGGCAGTACTCTTTGTTCCCCCTAAAGAACACCATACTAGAAGATCCTAAAATAATGCTGTTATTTATGCTTCTAGACCCAAAAAGAGAGAGAAAGTCTTCCAGCCTGAGGCTTGGAACAGCCCTTTGTGATAATCAATGCTGTGTTGAAACAGAAGGGGAAAAGAGAGATCCCATTTCAAGAAATAAGATATCTAAGCAATCCACAGATCTCTTTACAGGCCTTAGTTCCCTAAAAAAAAAAAGAAAGAAGCTCAGCTAGGGATACAGATCATTCTAGGGTTGACAGTTGACCTCATTCAGATTTCCATATATATGATCTCAGAGAAGACACGCTGGAGGCATGCATTAAAACTCAAGGTTGAATTTGAATGTGAAGCCAGTCGTTCTGGTTCGCTTCACTAAGGCACTGCATTCCAGGACGGCCAGGAGCAAAATCCTAAGAGAGCGTAGGATTGTGGGAACAAGAATGTAAATTTGCCTAACTGAAGTGAATTGTAACTGAGAATCATTACTGTGTAACTGAGCTTTTCAAAGGTGAATGCTGTAGTTTAGTGCCAAGTTCAAATGTTTTACAAATAAAACAAATACACTGTGTTTTTGTGAAGAGTCATCTGAATAGTGTTACCTTCTCAGGATGAAGAACAAATTGTTTTCATTATGTATTTCGCCATGTGTTGAAATAATGTAATCCACTGTGCTTTACTACAAGATGGTACTTAAAGTAAACAAAGAACAGTGAAGCTAACATTAGCCAAAGAACTACTGAATGCTCCTTTAATGTGAAACCTGAAACTTTAAATTTAACATGAGAATGACTCTTCTCCATGTGGAACTACACTGTAAATTAGCTAAATATGACCAATTACTGAAAACTTGTGTAAAGTAAGTAAGGTCTTATAGGACATGTATTGAACTAAATCTAATTCCTATGACAGAATTTGTCAACTGAAGTGAAAACAGCTACATTTTATATGGTCAATAATATGCCAGCCAATGGAAACAGGGTCTTGTGACCTTTATCCAGGGATGTGACTAAAACCAGTGGAAAACATCTAATGGGTTGAGATCCATAGTGACTGACAATCTAAAACAAACATACAAGCTCTGCAAGCTGAGATATACCTCACCTCTAGAATATGATCTCCAGGAGCCAGCTTGCCATCTCGTGCAGCCAGCGAATCACGCACAATCTCCTGAATAACAATGTTGCCCAAGGGTGTGTCCTTCCCTCCTACTATACGCAATCCCAGATCCTCGTCTGGATCCTCTCGAAACAGCTCCACCACAGTCGCTTCTGCCACTAGACTGGACCTCAGAGGGGGGTCTGGAAAACCAAAAGACCATCAGGAACCCGCTTTTACAAACGCTTAAAAACCAAGTAGTTCAACATATGGCAGTTCAACAAAAGCAGTTCTCTCATGGCTGCTTTGGAATGAGTCATTTATTTTGGGAAGCACACAAATGTATGATGTAATATTCCCATGAGATATTGAGAGAGTTGCTAGGTGACTTTATGACTAACTGCATTTCCATTAATCCATATGACAGGCCCAGACTCCCCTTTGGCGTTTTAGAGCTTTAATCAGAAAAAAGTTCATATGAATCTCCATGAGTGTACATGTTCTCAGACAGTGATGATTGTTGGTTTTAACGCCATAAGTTATTTTGATGCAATATTAATAACATCCTGACACTCCTCAGCCATCTACTCACAAGACTAAGGGCCACATGAAAGTTTCCCTTTGTTTTGGTTTACCTAAAAGTAAACACAGCTGCAAATCAATTTCCTCAGCTTTTCACCGTATGTGCTACACTCTTCTCACCTTCACTCCTGAGCTACCACAAACCAAAAACATGTTACAACCATAATTCACCCCCCTCCCAAAAACAAAACAAAACAAAAAACACCAAGAACATGCTTTTTTTCTTTTCCAAATATAATCCTTACCAGGTGGTGTACAGTACAGAAATATATATATATATATATATTATACAAATATGTAAAGAGATTGCAACATTGGATTTTTAGCAGTTACCAATAAACAATTTTTTTTTTTTTTTACAATCAATTAACAACAAATGTATTATTTTACCTAAATTAATATAAAAACAAACAAACAAAAAGTTATAAAAATGTTATAAAATGGGTGTTAGATGACAGCAAAGCCAGTCTAGCAGAAGGAAAAGATGAATGAAAATTAAAAAGCCACTACTGACAAATAAATAAATAAATAAATAAATAAATAAATAAATATAAACATCCATATTATCTGATAACCATTTTGGTTTGGATGTTACATAGTATCATGCGCGTACTCCTCATACCCCCGCTTTCAAAGATAAGGCTTAATCCTAGACTAAAATTTAAATCTCAAACATTCTGCCGTGCTGCTGGAGGTGTAGATTAGTGTAAACAATTAATTGCTTTCACTTTTAAAGTCTGTCCACGAGCGATCGTACAGGTGCAGATAAATGGCAGCTCAGCTATATATATCCCTTACCTTGAATGACAAACAAAAAAAAAAGAAGGGGTCAAAAAAGGTGGAACTCCCTAAAAAGTTTGCTTTTGTCAGCTGATTCAAACTGCTAAAAACTTGAAACAAACTTTGATTTTGTTCGAAATGACGTAATTTCAGTTTGTTCTTTGATTTCGTTTGAAGTATGTTTAAGACATGTCAGTGGTTTTGTTTTTTCTTAAGATACACACCAGTGATGCTTTTTCCTAAGGCATGTTTATAAAAATTTCTTAAGGAAACTGGGTCTAGTAGGGTTTTGTAAAAAGTAAATAAAGTATTGCTATACCATCTTCACCCTCTTCAAAGGCCGGATTGACCAGTCCAGGTTCTGAGGGTCCACTGAGTTGACCTGTGCGTGCGATCGGGGTAGACTTGGCATCAGCTAAATCTCCATCTGATTTGCTTCCCTTTAACTCATTCCAGGAGGGTCTCTTTTTTCTCTCCGCCTCTTCCCTGAGTCGTCTGAATGCAGGACATCTGAGGAAGAGAGAATTGGAGCACACTGAGTCAGAGAGAACTTCTGCATCATTACTCAGTGGTCTGCTGTTAATTAACCTACAAGACATTAATTACCAGATGGCAGCATCAGTAACTAAAAATATCCTAAACATGCACCAAAGCCGACTATACCGCTCTGGATCTGCCATATTCAGGAGTCAGCAGAAAACAGCAGCGGAAAACAATTCAATGCTTAATCGGTTCGGTGTGAAGCTACATAGCATTTATCTATTAAAGATGAACTTGCTCAGGGAGTGTGAATTCTCTGTATGAAAACAAGAGGAGCTATGCAGATGAAGACGCTAACAGGCTTTTCTGCTGCATTGCAGAGATGGAGATGGTACAGGTCAAAAAAAAAGAAAAGAAAAGCAGAATCAGGTCTAGTCTGGGTTTTCACCATGTCAACACCACCCTCCCCATCCCACAGCTGCTCTGACTGTGTTTACACTGGGCTGTCCCCGACCACGTGAACTATCAGCCAAACAACCTTTAGACCATGCTTTACATCACAGTAGATAAGAATATGATAAAACGGCAGAAAGAAAACCTGTGCAAGGGAGATGAACGCTGAGGCACAGGGTCATTGCAGGCAGTGTTTCAACACCAAAGTCATGGGTATTTTCCCAGGGGCTTTTTTTCTTTTGCATACCATATCACCTATATCATAAACTACGGCTTTGCATTCAGTGAATCAATCATTTAGTGAATTCAATATCGCATACTGAACTAAAGAAACTATAAGTTTGTGCAACTAAACAACTGTGAGCGAGATTAAACACTTAAACTGCTTAAATTCTTTTTAAAAATTACACGCGTCAACTCCCACACGCTCCTGACAGAGGTGACGAGGCTGAACTATCTGCACACATTCTATAGTAATCACTCATGTGATTCCTAATTAAGTCCATTATGTAAAAGAGTGTCACCCTGTTCGATCACTAGTTGGTCATATGGTCCACTCATGTCTATTTTTAATCCTGCTCAGCTCTTTCAAATCTCTCTGTTCACATGAAACCTGGATAAGTGAAATTCCACGAATTTTTCAGCAGCTTTCTTAATAGCCACGTGCATATTTCTCCGCACACATCTCATAACTGATTTAATTTCATTTCTACAGAATCATGTCTGCATTAGCGATGTCTACATCTCTTCAACTTTATGCTATGTTGCCTTAGTGATAGGTAAACATTTCCTTGGTGGCATGCACTAACCTGTTGTGAAGATGTGGCTGCAGCTCGCAGCGTTGCATGTTCTGTTGGCACTCGCTGCCGAACGGGCACAGCACGGCCAGTTTGTCCAGCAGGTTGCGCACCAGCAGGCTGGAGGCACGGCATTGTTGTAGCTGAAGCCTCTGGCGGTCAACAGGGCAGAAGTCCTGGTCGTGCAGGAAGTTACTGAGGCAGTGGAAGCAGTACGTGTGGCCACACGGCGTGTCCATGGGCTGCAACAGGGGCTGGAGGCAGATGTGGCACACCAGCTCATCATCCACCTCGTCCTGATATTCATACAGGTGACTGTCCCGACCATCATGACACTGTCCACATTCCTTACACACCCGCGCCCAAGTTACGCCACCTGCTGCCGGAGATGCCTTCGGCTCCGTCATGGCCTGAAGTAGTTCAGCTGGACGTCCGCAGGGCTGGAGAGCTTATGGCGCTTTCTCAGCTTGCAAACTCTACATTGACTTCATCAGATGCAAAGCAATCAAATATTTCCAATCCAGAAAGAGAACAATCTGCTAGCCGCTTCATCTACACCCAAGTTTCTGTTGGAAAAGAGAACAAAGAAAAACTGAAGCTCACGTCAAGCATTCTTTTTTTGGCTCATGCCGGCTGGACAGGAAATGACATGGATCCACTTAACCACAACAATATGGGAAAAGAGCTGCAGCTGTATCCTTTCTGGGAGTTTCCTTGCATAACAATAATTTGAGTTTGGTTCAACAACTATCATCGTTCGAGTCATTAAACGGGTTAAGCTCTGTGAAATGACAGGAGGCAACAGTCAAAACTCACCTACTAGGGCGAGCAAGAACTCAAAATGAATAGGGTAGAAATTTCAAGCATGTTGTTAATGACTTCATGCACGATCAGTAATGGGCCACTTCCCTTTGTGAGCCACATAATCTCTGCTAAATCCATCCACAATGAAACCTTGTGTCTCGTAACCTTAAATACACTACAAATACACAAGATGTCATATGGTGTGACTCCCTGAAAATGTAAAAATATTTTAGTAATTAATAATGGAATAATATTATTTTAAAGTAGTAATAACAGTCCTAAATAATATATTTTACTTTGTATTCAAAGTGTACTTTTCAGTTTGTAAACGTTATATTTCAATGCAATCATTAAAACGTGTTTTGAAACCAACATCAATTCAGTGCATGTTTTTTAAAATTCATCTTTTAGGCTTTTTATATTTTGAGGGTACTCACACACATCAGTAACCCTCATAAGAACACTATAAATAAAAAAATCTCATTTAGAATCCCATAAACACATAATGATAATACTACACCAAAACTACCATTCATTACAAACATTTGATAACACAATGCAATGACACAATTTACGAACTGGCACTTCAATGGATGAGCAAAACAAACACACTGTCCGCCATGAATGTGAGGTAATAAATCTCAATCATTATTCCAACCCACCTCAGATGCTGGCAGTGCAGTCAGACTCCCAGCAGCCACTGCATGAAAACAAGAAACTCAAGCCCAACAGCTGTGCTAGCTGCCTGCAGCCTGACTGAAACCAGAGCTCGTCATCTCAACTCAACTAGGGACAGAGTGTGTGTTTGTGCGTGCGAGTGTGTGTATGCAAGGACATGCAGTTAAAGGAGACCTCAACAGACTGGAGAGAAGCGTTCAGAGTCCGGCTGTGCCGACCCAGGAGGAGGGGTTGAGAGCGTGTGTGTGTGTGTGTGTGTGACGGAGGACGAGGGGGAGTGTAGACTGCTGATGTGGTACTAGTACAGGCAGAGCATTCTAAGAACCAAGCTCTGGCCAATTACACTGTGAGTTATGCGTGTGTGTTGTCAGAGGTCAAGCAGGACATATTTCTCTTACTCACTGACCTCCGTTATATGCTACTGATAACTGACCTGACATAACCAGGCGAGTGTAATAATTAACACAAAAAAAAATCTTACCACTACATTTAAATCAGTGGCAAGTCAAGTATATTTAATTTAGCACTTAAATATCACTGAATATGATTTAAGAACTTCCATCCGCACATCTACACATTTAAAAAATATATCTACAAAAAAATATATATATTACACATTTTCTAGAGTTTTTTTCTTCTATTTATCTATAGGGTTCCAATGTTAGCTGTGTTATTTATATCATTTTTACATTATAATTTGTTTTTATAGTTAAAAAATATATATATACACATACATATATGTATATAGATATACCCATGATAGTATACATACACATAAAAAATTCTACTATTTTGTCATTTTTAGCTTATAACAAAATCCTATTTTAATACTGTATATTATCACGCTGTACTGTTCATTCCCTTACAGTATTTAAAACATCTGATGTTAGGTTTATCTATTGTTTTAGAGACAATATAATATCAGCCATAAAATGAAAATAACCTACCACAATTAGTATATTGGTTCAGCCCATGAATGCTTAATACACACTGTAGACAGAGAAACACTGCTTGCCGGTGTAAAATTTATCACTTCGATTCTAGGGTTCAAGTGTGCTGCATTGACTGATGATGAATATAAATATAAAACAATATTCTCATCATAATATGGGATTTCTGACCTTTCAATGAAAGTACATCTGGACAGTAAATAGAAACAGTGCCTTACTCACAACACAAACTAAGAGAAGCCATGATAAACACTCTAAAACACAGAATCTTAAAACTCAGTGATGTGTTTTGCTAGAATTAGCTCCCCACTTGTCCACTTTAGCTGTGACCCTGGCTAAGATAGATGGACTCACCCCACAGCCTAATGGGAGTATCATACACACTGGAGACAAGCAGCTTGTCAATCTCTCCTCTCCTGTAATGATACAGAGTTTGTGAACCTCTCAAGGTTGTACTCCACTACAAAACCTAACAAATCTAAGTCCACATAGCTCCCCGAGTACACAATGTGTCATTTACCTGTTTGTGTGCTAAACAGTCACTGAACATTGACGGTTTCAAAGTCTATGTAGTTTCCAGATGTTAAGATTACCAGGGTGCTGATGTCATAAATTAGCACAATTCCTGTCCTGTCCACCGCCTACAGAACAAATGGTAAATCAAAGAAAACGTGAACACCCAGTCTGAAATGCTCTCACCTACCCAACTCAAGCAGGGGCCATGAATCATTCCCTCTGACACACCCTTATAGAATGAATACATGGGCAATAGCACAGACTGAATGACTAAGTTTGGAAAATATGAAAATATACTGCTGTATAGTCACACGGAGTTCCTCTTTACTGCCCTCCAAGTCAATAGGAACAAGCAAGAAGACGCTCTTCCTCTAATCAATATTTCATTTAAAGAGACACTTCACCCAAAAACCGTTTCCTCATTTACTCCTCCTCACCTCATTCCATACTTTTCGCTCTTCTGTGAAACACAAAAGGAATAAGACGACATAATGAATGGGAACGACAGCTTCAGTCACCATCCACTTTCACCTCATCTGTATGCTGTCAACATCTTGCTTTGTGTTGCATGCAAGAAGAAAGTCATACTGTACACGACGGAAATAACAACACTCGGCGTATATAAGCACAGAATTGTAATTTTCCAAATGAACGATTCATTCAATGCTAGAACAAGTCTGAACAACACGCTTTCTCTTTTACGGGAATGAACCAGCTACCTTAAAAACAGACACCACACGCAAACAACCAGAAGAATGGGATTCAAAAAGAATAAATCATATTTGTTTGCTTTTGGAGGTCTGTTGCAGTTGTTTATTCTGAAAGGAGACTCCACCTTCTCTAGGGGGGGTAAATTTAACCTTTTTATGCAGTCGTGGACTAATATTAACAGCATGCTTCAAAAACATACAACATGTTTTACTTTAATACCACATGTGATCGCATAAGCCTAAATAAAGTCTTTCCCAACCTTTCAAAATGAGTCTCATCGCAGGTAGATGTGACACACGAGAAAGAAACAGCCATAAATCATTCATCAACCAGTTGACAGGAGATTCTGACGGGAACCTGGACAACCAAGTGCCCTTGGATTACATGCTGGATAAAAAGCACCACAAATAACGCATGTGTTTCTTTGTTTAACACAGCCTGGCTGACGTTACCTTTATCGTTACAACCTGCTGAGAACACCTACAATGTGTTCGAGGTGACCTGTTATGAAAGAAGCGGTGCAATGGTCGCTTAGCTGTCCTTTTAACCTTCATTTATTCGCATTCAACGACAATAAGGCAACAACAGTAGTTTACAGGAAAAGTTAAAGGAAATGATGTGAGATTCGTGTGTTATGTAAGAAAAGAGACGCGCTGGATATTTCGCGCTCAAGACCGAAACTAGTCTTACCTGTGCGGATTTTCCGGAAGTAATAAAACAAAGACGCGGTCGAAATATAAAACATAAACCGTCTCGACTTCGTCTAAACTCTAATATATAAGCATTTAATTACTTCCTTCCCCGTGTTTTAATAACTGGGAAACACGGCAGGTATGAATAAACCGTAGGCGACGCGACCATCATGAGTTTCAGGCAAACAAGTCGGCTCTGACGGTTTCACAGGAAGTTTGCGCAGGTACAAAACAAATTCACCTTCGGACTCCGCGCGTGTCCTGCAGGTGCAGAGCTGTGTAACGCGGGAAAAGTAATGCGTTTGTGAAATTTAAACGTGAAGTCGGGATCTATTTTGAACGTGGTTTGTAAAGTTTTTACAATGCACAGTGAAGTTGTCGTTGCTGTTGTCACTCTGTAAGTTGCCACAATACTAATAAACAGTATTTAAACGACAACATATTTATGAAATACCAAGAAAATCATGAAACTAGAGGGGGAAAATGGAAAGGGAAACTTACAAAATTATCAAAACTTTGTTTTGTCCAAAAATGTAAGATCTATAGTGTTGGGAAAGTGCGCGCATGCCGATAAGTATATAGCCTACTACTATAGGCCTAAATTGCGAAAACTTATAAAATACAACTATTTTTAAACAGACCTTACGTTTATGACTAAAACCCTCATCCTGATAACACAGTAAAACTTCATCATTAGCCTATCATTGACATTTATTTGAAAGTTTTATGGTTATTTTTCTTGTGCTCACTTGTTTCATAATCTGTTATAACAAAAATTATACTGACATTTTTATTTGAACTAAGTTTAACATTGTATTTCCTACTATTACTCACATTCAAAAAAGTATATGACAACTACTCCCAGTCTCCCATGTACACAAAATCCTAATGGATTCATGTGGCTTTTTGGTTAATCTGCAGGGCCATCTGTATGCTTCTGTAGCTATTAATATTGTGCATTCTCCACATGTTTTGACAATAGTGTTGTTTAGTGTCAGCAATTCATTAGCGCTGTCAGAACAGCTGAAATTTGAACTCAGACGGCACTTGTATGGCCATCATTCATTTTAGGATAATGCACTTGTCCAATTGTTAAGAGTCCTTGTTTAAACAGTTCATGTGTATAATTGTTTTATGGATACATAATTAACAAATTAATTGCAAGGACCTTATTGCTATGCTGTATTCTCTAAGTGGTTTTCATCAATTGACAACCCCAGCAGGAGTATATCTAAAAATGTAACTTTTGATAATAACTATCATTTTAAGAGAATAACTCTTATGTGTTAATTGTTCTCTCCTACAAGAAATCATGGTAAGTGCAAAAAAGTCTTTCTTAAATGATGTCCAATAAAGTAATAATTCTTTGTTTGTGATCCTGCCAGTTAAAAGCTCTTTGACACTCAAACAGTGTCGGCTTCTACCCCCTGCAGGACACAAGGGAAGTGTCCCCTCATAAAACCTCTACGCTGAGGCTTGTTCCTTCTGTGATTTATACACCTTTAAGTCCAGCGCAGACAAAGACTATTGCTGATCAAACCGATCATTCTCTTTTTGTTACTTAATGTTGTCCATTGCTCAGAATACTGTACTAACTAGTGTCCCTTATTAATTACACAGTCATTAGAAAAGAATCAAGGTCAAACCTAAAGCTGTTTTTTCAGTGAATCATATAAATGTTTTTTATATTTGTCATTAAATGGTTCCTTAGTGCTGTCGCCTCTGGCTTGCAGTTGGGGACGCTTAATTTCCTGCGATGTGATTTGATTGCACAGATACTTTTTAAACTGAACTGAGCTGGATAATGACAAATCTCTGCTTGATTTCCTATTGCTAAAAGTGCTATATAAATAAAGGTGACTTTATTTGACTTGAAATGCTGTGTGAGCTTGTACAGTTTACCAGCAACAATAGTGATGTATCTATGCTAAATTGATTTATCAAAAGCAAGCTAAATAAAATTGTTTTCTTTTGCAGAGATCAGATGTGCGAGTGCCACATTTGTGCAGCTGTCCCCAGATGTTTACACTCACTTTGGATGGCTGACAGTGCTTGTGGCAAGTTATGTAACTTGTAGAAGAAATTATATTTTTTTAAATTCTTTCGATGTACAGTCTTTATTTGAAAATAACTGATTGAATGTTTAACCATAGTGGGATTTGATAATGGTACAATACAAAAGATCAAATGTGAATACAACACGTTTTTCTTTCTTGCATTAGTATAGTCACTGTATTCTGAAACATTCCTGTTGTGACCCTGGCTGTTGACGGGAGCGTCTGTGTATGAAGACATAGCCAACGTGAAAGGAAACGAAGAACAACAATGGCAACAATGAGTAACAAACTTACCCTTTTGCTGAATCAGTCCTATTGGCTCATCTGTTTGAGCACAACTCCCACATGTAAGAATGAACCTGTTTGTCTTTCCTGGGATCGGTAAACATCCTCAACACAAACAACAGTGTGAGAGAAGAAAGTCACACCACCAGGGCAGCTGCACTCTCACTGTATGTGTCTTTTGATGTCTGTAGGAGGGAACTGATAATGAAGGCTCTTACGTCTTAATTCTTTTAATTGTCTTTGTCGTTGGGCCATGAACAGGAACTGGACTTAATGCTTAAGACGGAAATCTTCATTTATTTTATTTTGTTTATACATTTTCCAAATTTCTTGTATTGAATTGATTCACTCATCCATTTATTTTTTATTCAATCTACTTATCCTGGATGAATAGTTAGTCCATTACAGGTTGTTTTGTTTTATCCATTAATTTCCAGACTACTAGTCCTGGATAGATAACTATTCCATTTGTTTTATTTATTTGAAGTTATGTTTTATTGAATTGTATTCATCCCTCCATCTCCAGACTGCTTGTCCTGGATGCATGACCAATCCTTTACAGATTATGTGTATTTTATTTTATTCTATTCTATTCCAAACTGCTTGTCCTGGGTGTATTTTATTTTTATTTTATTTTTCCAGACTGTTTGTCCTGGATTAATGACCAGTTAATTTATTATTCTATTCTACTCTACTCTACTCTCCTCTGTTCTATTGTATTCTGTTCCAGATAGAATAGTTTCGTCATATTTTATTTTATTTCATTTTTAATTTTATCCATTCATTTCCAGACTGTTTGTCCTGGAAGAATGACCACTCAATTTATTTGTTTTTTTTTTTTCTATTGTATTGTCTTCGTCATTTGTCCAGTCCAGTCCATTAGATTTTATTTAATTTTCAAGCTTTATTATAGAGTTTTGCTTATAGTATTATATTGTCTGGATTACAAGAGTGCATTGTAATCAAAAGAGGAAAGTCTTTGCAAGAACTATCACTGATGTAGTTTGTGTCTATGGTCTTTCTTTCCTGTCACTACATAACGAGTGCAAGCCAATATAGATAATTACATACTCCCAGATATCCACTGTAACATCCAGCATTCTTCTCTTAACATGCACACTTACAGACCTGGTGCAGGTGCAGTGAATATTACAGCTCTGTTGCTAGGAGGACCAATGAAAGCACATTAACTCCACAGGCAGTTCCCCACATCTTATTCAACACAGACCCCCCTCCTCCCTCGACCAGACAGCCAGGCATCTGTTTCACGCTGCAGCTTGCACCCTCAGACTTCAGGCTCTGTCTGGCATCCACATGCAGGCCCTAAATCAGGTAGCATGCAGACACGGCCCACCCCCGCTGCGCTTTAGCTTGACATTCGAGTGTCACTTTAACAATCTTCCACCATCAAATTGGACATATGTATTCAAAATCTTTGATTTGGTGTGCTGTTTCGGTGAAGCATGCCCTTAATTTCTGGGAAAGCTGACTTTGAGAAGTTAGATTATTTCCATTAGGTAGATGTAAACATGATCTCCAGTGTTGTAAGTCATAAATAATGCCCTCTACTCATCCATAACATATCTAATATAAATCTAAAGTACTTTGTTCAGTGAAGCAAGTTTGCTGTGTTAACTTTTCACTCCACTTCACTCCAAAGCGAAATGGCTAATTGCCCATCTGCCATTCCTCTTGTAGCTATCTGGCTCTCCTCGCAGACATCACCTCTGGGGCTGCATTTGCTTGTTTGTACCTGTCATGTGGGTCTGCTTGTCCACCCAGCATGCCACTTGGTAACATCTTATCAGTTTCTTAAAGATCAAAGACCCATGGTGATCTTTATCAGCCGATATACCTCCCCTCCTTCTTCACTCGGCCTCCATCAAAGTACCAAAACTGTGTATACCATGCCTTTAAGCACTTTAGCCTTTCCTCTTCTTATCAACAGAGAAGGGCTCTCATTCTTCACAGTCCAATAAGGCCTTGGAACAAGAGAAAGAGACCAGACTGACCTGTGTCTTCACAGTTACATAGAAGAGCCCATTAGGGTTAACAGGGGGGTTAATTCAACATTGTAAATCTGAGGACTTCATGTAAACTCTCAGTCACTCTATGAAGTGTTTCGTGTAATTTCTTGTTTATTATGCTATAAATTTACAACTTTTCTTATGATCTTTCTCCTTAGCTAATTTTCATCCAATCGTGCATAATTATTCTTATTCAAATTTCAGCTCAATACAGCTCATACTTTTTCTTTTACCCCTCAAGTGTATTTCAAAGTCAGCCTGACCGAACATTTATGCATTTATGGATGTGCAGACAGCACAGACGGTCCAGGGGTAAGTTACCTTGCCCTGTAAATCATGACCTTGCCCTGACCTGGGTTAAGGAAGTGGTCATGCAGCTCTGGACAAAGCTGTGGAGGAGAGAGACTGAGAGGCCAGGCGGTCGTGTCTGAACAATAGCTGCCGCACATTCAGCCTGGGAGTTACACAAAGGCCAGAGCTGCCCCCTTCACCCTAGTCACACCTCACCATAGAGCTGGCATTTCACACTCCTCTGTGAACAGCCATTCAATCAAACTACTGTTTAACTTGTGTCTTCGGGTCTAGCTTTTTAAAATTGCGACATCTTCTCTGTTAAATCCTGGCGCATATGCTATAGGAAAACATTTTTTTAATAATGGATTTACAAGCCAATATTATGCACTGTTGAATCAAAGTGGCCTTTAATTCATATTTAAGTATCCAGACAGTCAATAACATAAACCAGTTATTAAAGACATTTTAGATGATGTTTAATGCGAAGGTGTTAGAGGAGTGTAGTTAATGGACACACTAAGATTTATTTGAGTAAAAATACATTTAAATTAAAATATACATATCTATATATTATTACAATTTAAAACTATTTTCAATATTTCAAAATTTTCATCATTTATTACTCTAGTCTTCAGCATCACATGATCCTTCAGAAATAATTTGGATATGCTGATATATTGCACATTTCTTCTTAATATAAATGCAGAAAATATTTGTGCTCCTTAGTATTTATTTTTTAATATTTTTTTGTAGAGTTTTTTTATAGAGCGTTCAAAAGAACACCATTTATTTTAAATTATTTTCGGAAGTACCATGAAGTACAATGGAATTTGAGCACCAAGTTATATTACAAAATACCACAGTATTACCATGTAATACAAAATAAGAAATGGTCATTTTATTATTTTTCTCTACCAATACCAGACAACGCATGCACAAGTCCCGTTATGACCACAGAGAGGAACATATAACCAGATCCTGGCACAGGTCGCAGCCGTGAGCAGAAGATGCTCGTGGTTTCATGGGGCCGACTGCTCTGTAGGGAGTCAGAGGACCTAAAAGATTCTTTGTCTGAATCGAGTGCCCTACAGCAAGACCTAAGAGGAGGACTCTACAAGCCCCCCCTCCTTGTTACTCAATGGACTACTCCACCCCATTACCTGTCCCGGCTCTGGATCAAGGTGTGGGGGCTGCATATCAAACAGTCTTGAGCCTTTGATGTTCAGAGAAACACAAACACTGATCTGACCCGAGTCGTAACAGCTTATTTGTCCCCTTTAGTCATTCATAGCCTCCTTGTTGAATGTCTAAGCCTTCAAAGGCTCCTCTCTGTTGGTCTGGCTTACAGTAGCCATGCTGGCTTTGAGAGGCCTGTGACCCACCATGTCGAGGGTCTGGAGGGAGGCCATCTGGCTTCCTGCTAGATTTGATATTGATTTATTGGTTGTACATGTGAAGATAGGAGGACCAGCTGCTAGGAGCCCAGATCTATCTAGCACTTTGAAAGCCTCTATAACTAAATGGCTGTCATGAAACCTTCTCAGTGCTCATAGTAATAATTCTTCATGAGAAAATATTAACACTGACCTAAATTGCCTATAACAAGGATTCACAAACTTTCGCAAACCTGAACTAATTTGCATTTCCCTTCAATTTTAAAGATAGTAGTAGTACAATTTATTAATTCATTTATTCATATAAATTTAAAAACACATGTACATGTTTACAGTTCTCTGTTGTTAGATAATAGTCACATTAAATATTTTAATAGTTTTATTATTTAAAAAAAAGTATAGTAAATGGTGGATGTATTTAGCAAAAACATGTCAGAAGACAAATAAAACATTATTACTTTTTAATATTCATATTTATCATAGAATTTAGTACTGTATTGTACTGTACAGTGGATATACAGCATTGTTTATAGTTTTTATCATATGTCATCACTACAAAACATGACCAAAAAAAACATTATCTGTGACCCTGGACCATTCATAAGTGTACATTTTTCAAAATTGAGATTTATACATCATTTGAAAGCTGAATAAATAAAATTAAAATTGATGTATGTAAGGACAATATTTGAACTATTTGAAAATCTTGAATCTTATGGCGCAAAAAAAAAATCTAAATACTGAGAAGATCACCTTCAAAAAGTGTCCAAATGAAGTTCTCAGCAACGCAAGTTTTAATATATTTATGGTGGGATATTTACAAAATATCTTCAAGGAACATGATCTTTACTTAATATCCTAATGATTTTAGCGATTATTACAAATATACCCCAGCTACATAAGACTTATGTTCTTGTGTGACTTAGGGTCACACACACACACACACACACATACATATAT
>JAUYWG010000048.1:14060983-14080217 GCA_034779775.1 Enteromius afrohamiltoni
TATATATATATATTCCTTTCTACAAAGTGGATTAGTCAGCTATCTGCTGTATTACCAGGTGAGGGGTGTCAGATCAGCCTTTTTTTCCAGATTATCTCCACATCCCCCTATCTTTCCCACCTGGCAGTGGGCTGTGATGTGGCTGTGTTCTTGATAATGAGGTGAGAACTTTATTGCTCGTCTCTGGCCTGGCACCAGCTTGCAGGAGGAGGCCTGTCTCCAGTGTAGCACTAACTGACAAAGAGCGCCCTCTTTTGACACGTTACATTCACAACAGCAGCTTATATAATGCAGGCCGAGGGTTGTGGAGAACCTCCAAATAGTAGTTTTTATTATTTAAATAAACATACTCTATCACAAAGAACATTTATTCATCATTTGTGAGCAGAAACTTTCATAAAGAGGGTGAGAAAGAGGCTAGCTGAGAAAGTATTGCACGAGTCAGTCCCTCTTCCTCCAGTGCTCCATTTCAAAGCCAGGGATCAAGGGCAGACTTGCGCATGGCATACAGTGAATGACAATAGCTGTCCCCTCCGCTCGCAGCCCCCTAAAGTAGAGAGAAGAGCAAGACAAAGGGGCTCTGGAAGTTCCCGGGTTAATAAGTCCAGGACACAGAGTCAGTGCGGGAGTCAGGAAGGGCACTGTGTGAATTCAAGAGGAAGTCAGTGCCCTATCCACTATAGTAGATGCAGATCACAGAGGAGGCGGGCGAGGATAGCTAACAGTGAATAAACAAAGGTGAGAAAACGATTGAGAGACACATTAAAGGAGCCCGAGAAGATATTTTCTCTCGGTAGCACACAATGTGTCCGTCTTGTCAAGTGGCTCGTCCACTAATTGATAAGATCCAGCACATGCGCACACTTCACACCTGAGCTTTCATAAGTATCACTCCATTATCTTGTAATTGGAGCCGCATACATATGACTGAGAGATCAAAGGGGTCCTTCTTGTCACATACAAAGGTGCCGGGACTTTTACTGCGTCTGAGGACTGAAAATTCACTCATTCTCACTGTGGTCAGATAACAATGACAGTCGACGTGACTGTAAATATTGAATGTGTAAATACAGTAACTCACAGAGGAGGGTGTTTACATATATGACTTGGTGAGTTGAGTGGTATGACTATCAAATGCTGAATAAAGTATGCAATGATAAAACGTCTCCTGCACCGCTCTAAGCTACACCAGCCCACCCCCCAGTGCAATGCTGTGGCTCTTTTGAACAGACTGTCATTTCCTTCTCGGGGCACTGTTATTCCAGTAGCCTTTGTGCAAAAGCCAAGTGGCCCAGCTACAGACAGGAGGTGGGATCTTCACAGGCAGCTGAGGTTGTCGACTCAGCAGGGGAGGGAGGCGTACATCGCAGGGGGATACAGGCTGAAAACAAACACTAGCCCTAACAGGAAAGGAACTACAAGACCCTGCTGGGAAATTGGGGGGACTCATGTGCTCATTTTCATACATAGGGCAACATGCCACGGTGTGGCATACTTTATTGTGTCTGTGTTGCCATGAAGGGTTTGAAGGTATGACTGGCATGGAGTAGTTGTTTATGTAACTCACAGATACACCCTTTTACATGCATTTTACTAAATACTTGCTCTAAGTAATGAAATAAAGCCAGATTTATGAAAAAGGAGTTGCCCATTGAACTGATACTGATGCATTTGGCAAATTCATATTAAATGCAATCACCTTCAAACAATGCGTCTACTTTTAAATACGGTGAATTGCTTTGTTAATCATTATGTGAGGTTATGAATGCATTGGAATGATTACAATATATTATATACAATATATTAACTTAATCTAAATGAAATATATATTCCACATATTCTTTCCCTTGCTAATATTAATAATACTTTACATACATCACTTCGTCATAGCAGAGGTTAACAGCATACTTCTTTTGCTATACATGCAATACTGTCTGTGGTTTTGAGTAAAGACTGTCCTCTGCTGGCTGTTTGACCAGCAGACTGTGGATCATCATTAGACATTGATGGTCTGTTAATTATAAAGAAAGTACATATTTGTGAACATCCTAAGAAAACCAATATATAAAATTATAAAAAGTAATACTTACATATGCATGCATGGAAATTTTGTGTATGATTTATGCTGAACTCATTTCTGTAAAGCAGCAATAAGCAGCAGCAGCTACTATAGTCCTCTGTGTTGCATGATTCTTTAGAAATTGTGAAACATGTTTTGATTATGAATATATATATAAAGTTCAATATAAAAACATTTATCTGAAAAAGCAATATCTTGTAATGTTATAAATGTCTTATGCCACTTTTGAATTTGATCCACTTTACTCAATAAAAGCATTAGTTTCTAAAAAACATCTTTGTTGGCCAAGTTTTGAACTTGGGTCGGTGTATATTTGTATATTAATATATAGTTATTTCTGGCAAATATTCTATATGAAGAATTATCTGAGTTAATGTTCCCCAATTCAAAATACATGTTATAAGTATAATATGACCTTTAACTACTATTGAAGACTATTATATTACATGAAGACTATTGTAAAAACTTTTATTTTATTATCTATTTTTATATTAATTATTTAGGCTGTGTCTTTGTAAAGCTGCACTGTAAATTTAAGCAATACACTGATTCATTATTTGAAATACTGTATTTTAGCAATTGTGTTCAAAAAGATTCGACATAACTTGCTGTGATGTTTTTGGGCAAAGGCTGCCATCTGCTGGTTATTTACTGGTACTTTTCTTTTGCCACACTGCAGGTGTATCTCAATAAATTTGAATGTCGTGGAAAAGTTACATTTATTTCAGTAGTTCAACTCAAATTGTGAAACTCGTCTATTAAATCAGTTCAGTGCGCACAGACTGAAGTAGTTTACGTCTTTGGTTCTTTTAATTGTGATGATTTAGGCTCAGATTTAACAAAAACCCACCAATGCACATCATCTTAGGAATTAGGAAAATAATTAGGAAATACTCAAGAAAAATACTTAAAAAACAAAAAAGTGAAAAAACAAATCTGGAAAGTATGTTCATTTACTGTATATGTACTCAATACTTGGTAGGGGCTCCTTTTGCTTTAATTACTGCTTTAATTCTGTATACAAAGCTGCTCATCAGAAGGAAGCATGAAGTGCTCCAAAAAAAAACCAAAATGGACCACCACCAGCAGATGACATTGCACCCCAAATCATCACAGACCGTGGAAACTTGTGGACATCATGCAACTTCTCCTCCCTTCCTCCAGACTCTAGGGCCTTGGTTTCCAAATGAAATACCAAACTTGCTCTCATCTGAAAAGAGGACTTTGGAGCACTAGGCAGCAGTCCACTTCTTCTCCTTAGCTTCTCTTGGTTGGTTGTGCATCTTTTTCTTTCACACTTTTTCCTTCAACCTAACTTTCTGTTAACATGCTTGGATCCAGCACTCTGTGAACAGCCAGCTTCTTGGCAATGAATGTTTGTGTCTTAAGCTCCTTGTGAAGGGTGTCAATGATTGTCTTCTGGACAACCGTCAGATCAGCAGTCTTTCCTATGATTGTGTAGCCTAGTGAAAAAAACTTTGAAGGCTCAGGAAACCTTGTTTTGAGTTGATTAGCTGATTAGCATGTCACCATATTCTAATTTGTTGAGATGATGTGAATTGGTGGGTTTTTTTTCAATCTGAGCCTAAATCTGAGCCTAAATCATCATGATTAAAATAACCAAAGACTTAAACTTGTGCATTGAATTTATTTAATACACAAGTTTCACAATTTGAGTTACTTTTCCACAAAATTCTAATTTATTGAGATGTACCTGTACATCATGTACAGCAAAAACAAAAACCTACTGTTGTGTGGACAAGGAGAGATCAAATGGTTATTTATTTTTCAGATGTATTTATAATATACTGTTCGTGATGTGCATTCATCAAGCTATTTTATACTATCGTAGGCCTATTATTAACCTTTATCAAACAGATATTATAGACAATAGATTATATTTTCAAATTCAGTGCAGCACTGTCAAATATAGTGCATAACTAAGAGTGTATAATTCTATGTATTGAAGTGGTGTGTCCATGATCCATTCTTTAATCATTTATCATAAGATGAAAATTGGCGCCCTTAAGCGAAAAAAGAAAGCACATTAAATTTGTTTACGCTCCCTAAAAGAAACACGAGATTGTTTATGACCAAGTCTTTCCATCTATAGCTTTCTGACAGCTGTTATGGATTGATTTTGCATGCAACCAAACTTGCACTTGCACTAACCACACCCCGCCTTCACCAAAATATCAACCAATGTGGCCGCTGACAAGTTGCACTGCAGCTGGATGGATGCATAAGAAACAAAACCGCTAGTGTGTTCATTTCCCAGCGTTTTTTCTTTCTCCTTTACGGCTGGAGAGCAAAACATTTGTCTTATGAAGTATGGCTATAGTCAAGAAGGACGACCGCCTGACCAGTTCTCAAAGTTTACTGTGCGTCGGTTTTGCCGGGGTGTTTAGCAAAACGGTAACGTCGCCTCTGGAAGTCGTGAAGATTTTGAGTCAAATAGGGACGTTTCACTGCAACCGGGGCTTCTTGCACAGCTTTGTTTTTATTTGCCGGAATGAGGGACTTCGAGCATTTTGGAAGGGTAATATGGTTTCCTGTCTACGATTGTTCCCCTACAGTGCCGTACATTTAGCGACTTACAAAAAGTAAGTGTTAGACATTTTTAATGTTTAATAATGAATGTTTGGCGATCAGCATTTATGCCTAATGTACGTTTTGTTGATTTGTGCATTGCTTAAATGACGATGGACTTTTTTCGATCAGCTGTGATGGTAAACAAAGACAACAGGAAGTTGACGTGTTAGCGTGATAGCGTTTGAAAATAGACGAATAAAAGCATGTAATATTGTTACAATCAAACAAGTGTTAGACCGCATTTAAACATGCTTAATGGGTTATATTTACAAGAGATAATTCAAATGCATTAATGTAAATATTTAGATGTATATTTTTCATCATTAGCCTAGCTTCGTATAGCAGGGGGTTTACATTAGTTCAGCCTGACACATCACGCCTTCATCTCCTGACCAATCATGTAGCTCAGAAAACCGGATGATGGCGTGGTCTCCTCCTGAAACTGCAGCGGGGGTGGCCTTAATTCTGTGCGTTCATCAAACACCCATTTCAGCTGTAGTGTTTCTATGGTTATGAACTATGCACTTAGCAACGCCCATCAGAGGGGGCTTTCAGAAGCGCTTCATTGTTACACTGGTCACGTGTCTTTTCACATGCTGCAGGGAGGTTAACGGAGACACCGGAAACTGTTTTAGAAAGACCCGTACATAGTGTTCCAGTATTCCAGGAAAACGAGTGGAGGGTGTGTTCCGACTTGTTTTAAAACACACTGTTCCTATGGAAGGAATATGTTATTATATGTAAATATGTCATTTATTAATAATCACATTTTTGTAAAATATGTTATTTTTTTACAGTAATAGTATTAACACCATATTAATCTTTATTATATTCGATTTAATAATTATGTGTGGATGTAATTATCTGATGAAGAGCCTGTCTGCTGGAAACGTCGCACAAACAAGTTGTTTAAATAAATAAATATTTATGATATTTTTGGGGCTTAGGTGTTGCCGACTTTACACTATATATTTTTTCATGTAATAGCACAAAATAGCAAAGCACAAAAATGACTTATTTTTTAATTTATAAATGTTACTTTCTATTTAATATAAGAAGTTTAGATTTAGGCTATTTTTCTAATCATTTACATATTTTAGACCAACAGTAGTAAACGTTTATTTTATATATACAGTGAACAGTAATATTGTAATAAAATGCTAATAAACAGTTTTCTATGGTAAAGCTGAATTTTTGGCAGCTGTTACGCCACATGATCCTTCAGAAATCATTCTATTATGCTCATTCGTATATGCTCATAGAATTTTTAGTCACCCAAAATAAATAAATAAATAAATAAGAAAAGGAAAATTGATAATTTTCTGGGTAGATTATGTATGTTTCCTATGCAATGTTTAACTGAAAATGTGGGTAAAACACTTAACAATACAGTTAATTTCTTATAATACAGCTATATAGCTACAAGTTATTTAGTTATTAAGGGTTTATTATTTCAAGCATTTTTAGCCTTTAGATAATCAGGTTTTTGATATCAGTTAGATGTATCTGGTTCATATGACTGGTACTCTAACTATAGGTATTCTATAGAGCAATATCACAACTATTCATTTCATATTGTATTTTCGGCAGTATTGTCCACCTTCACATTGATGAACTGGGTGATATCTCACAATGGAGAGCCATAGTAGCTGGTGGGCTGGCAGGCATATCTGCTGCTCTAGCGACGTATCCACTGGAGGTGGCTGAAACCAGACTCATCGCTCAGAATTGCCAAGAACCAATGTACAGAGGGTTGCTGCATTCTCTTTCCACCATCTACAGAAATGAAGGACTTCAGGCTCTCTACAGGGGCTTTTCCCTCACAGTGCTAGGTATGTATCCTGTTTACACCTCAGAATAATTAAAAACTAATGTAAACCTATATTTAAAAACATCAAAACCAAGCACATAACATTGTAATTAATAATATTGCTTATGGAGCTATCACACTTTTGCTTTAAAAGTTTATGAAATGAACGTTCGGATTACTGTGGATAGGTGCCGTTCCGTTCTCTGTTGGCTGCTATGCGGTGTATGTCAATTTGGATAAGCTGTGGCAGGAGCGCCATGTTCGCTTCACGTCTTTGCAGAACTTCATCAATGGCTGTCTTGCAGCAGGAGTCGCTCAGACGCTCTCCTTCCCGTTTGAAACTGTTAAAAAGAAAATGCAGGTAAGAAATAATGCTGTAATGCCACAATGCTACCTCAAGGGGGCAGAATAGTACCAGTATCGCAGACTTAAGAGTCCCCTAAATGTAAAAAATCACACTTTTTATCTTGGCTGTGGCCTCTTCATTTATGTTAAAAATGTTTTAAAGAAACCTGTTTTTGCAACAGGTCACACAGAACAATGCAGCTAGGCTCATGTGGCGCAATAGCTGCCATTGCGAAAGGACACAAGGCCCTGCAGCAGCTGAGAATGTACATAGTGTCCAGCGTCTGTCTATGCCGAAAATAAACTGTCTAAAGATAGATGACCCCCTCACACACAATACACATGATCTGGTTCCTATATGTTTTGTTTCGCTAAAATAGAAACAAATGTCTGCTTTTTGCAAGTTAAATTGCAATGTCAGGAATAAACGTTCCGAAGCTACTAAATGTTCTGAGACTTTCAGTTTGGTGCTAAACAAAGTCTCTACAGACACCGTAAATAAAGCCCACAGATTACACATCAAGAGGGTTTAGATAAATTTAGGAGAATACGGTACAGTAGGGCAAGCAGTTTTTACTGGAAAACAAAAGTACATGATTTATTTACAAAAATGAACATTTTAACTTCTTGTTTACAATCAACAGTGTTAGTATTCTCTGATGGAACCTTATGCAATTATTTCTTAATAATCAGGAATATTTCTGTATATAATGTCTTTAATCTAGGCCCAGAGCCTTCTTTTGCCCCATTGTGGAGGAGTTGATGTCCATTTTAATGGAATGATAGACTGCTTCAGACAGGTCATCAAGAACAAGGGCGTCATGGCTCTTTGGAGTGGCTTTACAGCCAACATGGTGAAGGTGATGTGAAGGTGTTTTATATGCTTACGTGCTGACAGAGATAAAAATAACCAAAGCATCATATGTTTTCTGTGTAAATGCTTCTACAAAGTCTTGTATTTCATTAAAAACTCACAGGTTTGTATTACACAGCAATAATATTATGTTTCATTTTAACATTACAGGTTGTCCCATATTTCGGCCTGCTTTTCAGTTGCTTTGAGATGTGTAAGCAAGTCTGTCTTTACCGGAATGGCTACATCATTTCTCCACTAAGCTACAAGCCTAAACCAGGCGTGGACCAGAGCCTGGGCCCGTATGAGCTGCAGGAGTTTAAGCGCTACCTGAGAAACAGAAAACCACACAAAGCACAGAGTTCATCCATAGGAAACCGCTGGTAACTAATTCAAGGAGTTATCAGTAATAAATAGGACTCTGAGAAGTGCATTGATAATGATTTTACGATTAAGGATTCTGCACATGCATACTTGAAACAAGTTCATTTCGTACATTCTACAGTACCTCAAAACACATCAGACATACACTCCACTGAAAGAGTGTTTTTATAAACTGTGGAAAGGTACAATCACTGTAATAAATCACTTCTCAGGAAATATCATTTCAACAGTATAGGGCACTGTCTTTGTCAAACAAAGTATTAGTCCTTTACTGGATTTTTAGCTCTTGGGCCTTTTTAAAGGTCTTCTGTTATTTATAAACCATGTGGCTTTGAAAGCAATATTGTGGTGCAGTTTTTGCATTGGCATATTTGATCATATGTGACAGTATGATTTTAAATGTGTAATGTAATACATGATATGTTGATCTAACCACTAACTCTGATTCGGCTGTTAAAAGGGCGAGATTTGTTAACTAAAAGTGTAAAGTTTAACCATTGTAATATCAAGGCATTTTTAAAATGTAAAGATTACATTTTTAAGCCTATATTGTAAAAACTTATGAAGTATAAGAAATAAATGTATCTTTGTCTTTATTGTCAACTGTTATTGTTATATTATATGCTCAGTAATAGTATTATGTAATACAAACAAAATTTAATTGCGATAGTAGAGTTGGTAGCGATGCAGATAGTATTGATTTTGTATTGCGTTGTGTAGTCACATGTTCCCACAGTCAAAAGTCATGTGAAGGACTTTGTGCGGACATGCTGGCCCTTTCTCTTTTACACATATGGTCTTGGAGATCATTAACTAAAGACAGTCAGAGATTGAGTTAGTGACAAACATGCATGCTATGTCACCTTGGAGAACTACTACTTGGCCTGACAGCTGAAACGAAAAACTGGACAATCCTGCTTCTCTAGATTTAATCGAGAGTCGTCAGTGTGCAAAAATTCACATGTTTTGTTGCGTTTATTATATTAAACATTATGAATTGTTGACTACCTGGAAAGACATTTATCCATGTTTTAAAAACTTCCTGTTGTCATTTACGCTTTCCACCTTGAGAACGCTTAAGGTTACCTTTCTGACTTAGAGCCATTCGCCTCCGTCATCATAAAGTGGCCCCGCCTTCCTGGAATGTATGACGTTTCGTCGAACGTCCAATCAGATTTTAGAAGCGGTGGGTACGTTTGCTCTCGCGAGACGGACCTTTTAAAAATCTCTTCTCAACTTTTCATTCGGCCATTTCGAATCAGCCGGCATTCCACGCTAGTCCTGCGGCAGAGCGGGATTGACCTCTTCATCAAGCGACACCTCTCCAAGAACACCCGACAATGAGCGAGACCGCCATCTCTTTCGCCAAGGACTTCTTGGCCGGTGGTATTGCCGCTGCTATCTCTAAAACCGCCGTGGCCCCCATCGAGAGAGTCAAGCTGCTGCTTCAGGTGAATATACGTTACGCAGTAATGACGGGATTATATAATCTCAGATTTTTAACAAGTTAGATTACATAATGGGTTAAAATGTGAATACAACCAGCACAATGTAATCCTAGAAGAGTTTATGAATTAAATAAACCCCCAAATCACTTACTGATTTTAATCCGCTGAATTTAATTAGATGTTAAATTGATAATTGAGTGGAGAGAAGGTGATGAATCGACGAACGTCTTGATCGAGTAAGAATATAATCGTTGTGAGGTTAAGAATGGGTTTTTGGCACACTTTGAGCCTTTTAATATCGAGGTATAACGTTAGGCCTTAAGTGCTCCGTAACCTTTACCAGCCCGCCTCGAGAGAACATCCTGAGAAAAGCCTCAAGCACTAATCGGCGAGCTTTCGACTGGAATTTAACGGGGATGAATGGGTTTGCTGCTTTAGTATGGTTATGTGAAGGAATATTTTTATTTATTTTACAATCCTTCCGCGAAACGCGGTAAACCAGCATCCTCGCAGATCTCGCCAAGGTCGCGAGAAGGGGAGGCCTGTGAATTGCTAGGCCTTTATTGCTAGCTTGCAAGCTAACGCTCGCGTCCCAGAACAAGAAGTCCAAGGTATTGTTTGAGAGGACACGTTGTTATGGGCGTATCGTATACTAACACTTTGATTTGATATTGCATGCATCTATTTTTCCCACGCCGTTTTACAAGAATTTAAATATTTTTGCCGACAATTTCGGTCAGTTTTACGGAAAACGCCTACCGGAAGATAGCGTATTTTACTCTTTGCCGGCTTTTGTCGCTTAGCGTTATCACGTGTTCGTGGTTCCTCCTCGGTTTTGTTCTGTAAATTAAAAACTGGTTGTACACGCACGTAATTAATATCAAGTTGCTTTATCTTGGGACACTTGTAATCGTGGAGGCTTTAATTGATTGATTTTTCAATCACGGTTTTTCATTGTATTGTCTTTTCACTGTGTGCATACATTGATTTTTTTTTTTTTTTTTTCTTTTTCTCTTTCTTCTGTGTTTACAGGTGCAACATGCTAGCAAACAGATTACAGCGGATAAGCAGTACAAGGGCATTATGGACTGCGTGGTGCGTATTCCCAAGGAGCAGGGCTTCGTGTCGTTCTGGAGAGGAAACTTGGCAAACGTCATCAGATACTTCCCCACCCAGGCCCTCAACTTTGCTTTCAAGGACAAGTACAAGAAGGTCTTCCTCGATGGTGTAGACAAGCGCACCCAGTTCTGGAGGTACTTCGCTGGTAACCTGGCATCAGGTGGTGCTGCTGGTGCCACGTCCCTCTGCTTCGTCTACCCCCTCGACTTCGCAAGAACCCGTCTGGCCGCTGATGTTGGCAAGGCTGGAGCAGAAAGGGAGTTTTCCGGCCTGGGTAACTGCTTGGTAAAGATCTCCAAGTCTGATGGCATCAGAGGTCTGTACCAGGGCTTCAATGTGTCCGTGCAGGGCATCATCATTTACAGAGCTGCCTACTTCGGCATCTATGACACAGCCAAGGGTGAGTTTGAGTTACATTTGTGGTATAGTCAATGTCTGCCATTGCTGCATTCACTAAATCTGCTCTTTGTATATAGGTATGCTGCCAGATCCCAAAAACACCCACATTGTTGTCAGCTGGATGATTGCTCAGTCCGTGACTGCTGTTGCTGGTCTTGCGTCTTACCCCTTCGATACAGTCCGTCGTCGTATGATGATGCAGTCTGGACGTAAAGGAGGTCAGTTGTCATCTCGTACTGGAAAGGTTTTAAGAGTGGCCAGATAAAGCAGTGGATTGATCTCTCTTCTTTTTGTTGCAGCTGACATCATGTACAGCGGAACAATTGACTGCTGGAGGAAGATCGCACGTGACGAGGGTGGCAAGGCTTTCTTCAAGGGAGCCTGGTCCAATGTTCTCAGAGGCATGGGTGGTGCCTTTGTGCTGGTCTTGTATGATGAGCTGAAGAAGGTCATTTAAGCGTTTCCTGTCCACCATTCAATGTGAGATGTTTAACTGTAACATATCTTGTACATTTGGAAGGACTCTCAAATTCCGCCTTATTTATAGGGACCAACTAGTATGTCAGTACTAGTTGTACTGGGGGAAATTGTTTTTGCGGTTTTCTTTTGCCCCTGTTTATCTTATTTTTTTGTTTTTGTTCCCCTCACCATACTGTCATTCCCAGAAAGAAAGAATACCAGGTACTAAAATCTACCTGTTTTCCAGCCGGTCTGTTTTTAGTCAATGCATCAATAAAGACCCACTGAATGAACCTACACCATAACTACTTGTTTTTGTTTTTTTCCACCCTACTTTTTATATCTTGCCTTACAGGTGTTGTGATTCACTGGTTTTAGTTGCTTCCGCCCTGTTTCTAAATTCAAACAAACTGTCCCCACCCTTTAAAAACATGTCAGCAAACTAAGCTGCCGGGATGATTCCACAGGCAGTATTTATTTTTAACACAACTTGGATTGCCAGAATTTAGTGTGACTTCCTTATTAGATGCATTTTATATATGGTATTAAAACAAACCACCTTCAAACTGCATCCCAGAGAGTTGTCACTTGGAAATGTCCGTGTTTATGTAGAGGCTAGATTCTCAAATGCCTTTTAAACCCCTTCCTAAGTGCCAGGCAGTGTATTATTTTCTTAAGATGCAACCTCATACCATGTTGGACTTCCAAAGTTGTGCTTGAGACCGAGCCAAGGACAGCTGAGGGGACACTCGTGCTGCTCAACGTAACGTAGTCCTGCAGCACTCTTGGTTTATTTTGGACTCCTATTCACAGAGGCATATAATCTCAAGATTTGTATGTTAATTTCTGTGTCATCTGCACATTTGTGGTAATTTAGAGGTTCCTTAAGTCTTGGCCTGTAAAAATTTGAGTAAGGAATCTCTTAATTGCAAACAGGCAAATCAAGTTGATGTTCAACCAGAATCATATAAAAGAGATTAATGGAAACCAAGGGCTTCCGTCCATGTTGCAGGTGACCTGATAACATTTCGGAGGCATGAATGAAACTGAAGGTGTCTAACATCAAGGCTAATGGCTCTCCTCCAGTGTAATCCAGCATGTTGGAAAAGGCGGCTTGTGCGTGCACTCTTACGCTAAAAACCTTGCTGACCTCTTAGCAGACATCAAGCTAGTTGTAAATTAGCCTGCTAATCCGTCCTTGCATCACCTTCACTTCAAGCATGGCGGGTTCCTGAGTATGGTATTACAGGATGTTCAGCAGGGATAAATAGTGGACAGTGGTGATAATAGACTGGCCATCATGGCCTCGTGATCCGGTGCAATAAGTTGTTAAACCAATTTCTTTGATGCTGGGTGGATAGTTTTCATAATATACTTTGTGTTTGAAATCATTTTTGATTACCTGACACTACACTATCACAGATATACATGTATTAGGAATAATAAATCATTTGTGATTTAGTTTTACTTGGCAATAGGAGTAATGTAAATATGCATATGATATTAATTGACAGTTGCCCTTGTTGTAACGATTTATCCTACCTTATCAGATGATACCTGTTAAATTATGTTTTATTAATATCTACACCTCAAACAACCCTAAACCTACCCTTACTGTTAATGCAAATATAGTAAATATGAATGCAATATTGAGTTGCGCATGCGCGGTGAGCGTAAGTAGGACGGATTCACGGGTAGGATGAATTTATAGAACACCTTAACACTATTATCACTGCCAGGTGGGAAATATGTCAAGTGCAGTAGAACAAATTACTTTTTTTTTTTTTTTTTTTATAATGCAACGCGTTTTATGGGTTAACAGGATGAGCCGATTACACAACAGTTGTTCTGACAGTCTTGGCGCACGTGACGTAATCCTGGGAAGGCGGTGCAAACTCGCAGGTCACGTGACTCTCAGGTTCAGTCATAGGGGTCTATTTTTACAGGTTTAATCTTAGCTGGCAGGGGCAGGGTGCCGTATTCCATCATGTGACCGTGCAGGTTTAATCATATGCCAGCTGCCTGAATAAACCTGTCCAGGAATCCTCTTCTCCTCTAAACTGAATAAACCTGTCCAGGAATCCTCTTCTCCTCTGCTAACCGGATCGCTGCTCCTGCTAAAGAGCAAACTTGTGCACAACCATCTCCGTGACTCGAATCCGTTCACAAAAAAAGAAAAAAGATTAATTAATTCACTGACTCTTTCAGTGGTCCTTTTTGTTACGCCAACAGATGGCACAGATATATTATGCTTACCATTGAATGAGATATGCAAACCCTACGGAAACTTCTACTAGCAATTCTTGACCGAACCCCTTCCTGCATCATCAAAACCTCTGATACAGACATCAGCTTATATAAAATAAGAGCTGCGTTAACTTCCACACGTCATTTTAGTTTTGTATGCCTAGTTCAGCACAAGCAAAAGTAAACGAAAGCGAATCATTCCTTCAAAGATCTGCTTAAAAACACTGATTCGTTCATTAGAGTCGAACTCTATATTCATAAAGCGGGGAGAGTTTGTGACTGTGTGGTATAATGCATTTAATTAACAATACACTGTAATAAATGTATGATATGTAACATTTAGTCACGCTGAACAAGAATATTAGTGAACAATTACCTCAACCATATGCTTGTTGGTGCCTGCTTTATACTAGTCAGTTTTTACACAGTAGTAAAGCGAAAGTAAACGGGAACTATTTGTTTATGAAATCACCGCTGGACAATGCAGTTATTACCTTTCAAAGAGCAAACTGAAACTCTAGGGAGGGTAAAACACTACGACATCTTCAAGTGCACCAATCACACTATAATCACAAGTTCCTACATGCACTTACCTTCCGGTAACATGCATTCAGTCAGTGCGTCTGGATGAAAGCAGATGCGCGGGATAAAGTGTTGCGTTTAAGTGGACGAAGAAAGCAATCTAATGCGAAGGAATTTATTTAGAAACCTGGACCCCTTTAACAATGTACACTTGGCGGTGCTTCCTCGCCATTGGATTTGTACTTGTTTGGTACTTTTCAGAGTTTGGACAAATATGGACACAAGCTTTCTTTTGTTTTTTATGCTTTTTCAATTTCCCTTTCAAAAAGCAAGACCGTGAAACAAGTACTCAGACGGACGATACACTTGACGAAACGGAACAACAGGTAACTACATTATTTCTGCTGCTGCATATCAACGCAAATGTGAGCTATCATTATTATTATTGTGAACATGTGCATAATGTGATTTATACTCTCTGTTGGACAATCTACCTATATTTTATAAAATGGTTTCTAAAGTTACCATTAGCTGGTTGACCAATAGTTCCAAAAACCTACTGGACTGGACTGACCAGCTGGTGCCTGTTTTTTCCAGCTTACATGATGTAAATTACCTGACCAGCTAGGAACCATTGTCTGGCCATTTGTCAAAACAGAGCTTCTATCATACGTTTTTTAATTCCAGAAGGGCAATTGAATACCTACCTTGAATTATTACTGTACATGGATACATAATAAAATCAATTTCTAGGTAGGACTAACAGCGCTCATTATTATAATAGGAATTGAGCACTTTTTCTTGAGACTAGTTCCGGTTCTCATGTCAAAAAGAAACCATGTAATCACTTTTTGTTCCTTATTCCTTTAGGAAGGGGTCTTCTAGAAAGCCAAAACCCCAAAGCTCTTACTGACCTAATTTCTGTATTCATGATATGAGACATCATCAGTGAAATTACTGGAATTTAATCCCTTGCACCTTAATCCTCCTGTTTCAGACAAAGAAATTGCACCATGTTGGTGTCACTGATGAGACTGATGCGGCCAAAACCACACAAACTGAGACATCGCAATATCCAAATGTACAGAGGTCACTCCTCCAGGGTAAATAATAATTTTGTTGCTTGCAAGCGTCACCCCCATTGTGCTGAAGATAGTGACTAAAGGAATTTTCATGACATGACTATTAGATTTGTTGCAAACATGACAGAACAGGAAGCAGAAGATCAGATAATATGGTAATATTTCATAGGCTTGTGTGGCATAACACTTTATACCCCGTTCATTTCCTCACCAAAAGCTATAGAGACATGCATGACATTACAAGGGGATTATTGTAGTTGTAATGATTAAATAGATTTTTAAAATGTTTTTGCAGTGTTTAAATGTGCCTATGCTCATCTGGTCCAGCCGTGGTACACAGTCCCAGAACTTGGTGACAGTCAGCCCCTTTATAGGGTACTACAGGAGGAGTTTAACCTGGTAGTCGGGAGATTTGTTTGCAAGGCAAAGAACTTTGATCTGTCTGCTACCAGCGTGGGATGTATCAAGATCTTCACTCAGCACTTGCATAAAGCAAAGCAGTCAGATGGGTGAGCAAGTTTGTCTGTGTCATTAGCCTAAACCTTATTTATTCTAAGAATATTGTGTAAATTCAGAAATGTATGACAAAACTCTTTTTTTTTTCATTATCATTATAAATCATCATTATCCTCCCTTTTCTGTTTTATGCTTAGTCCATTTCCGAGACCATGAGTGCAGCAACTGTGTCTTACGATGCTCTCTGATTGTTACTGCCAAACCTCACTGACTTTCAATCCTAACCTATGACTCATCACATGATGTAGTTCCAGGAATACTGCTAGTAAAAAGAGTCATTATAAATGCCATGTTCAGTTGTTTACTTGTTTCAGCTCTACAGTATTTGGTTCAAGGTCTGAGGAGATGGCAGTTCTCAGAACCTTTTCTCAAGCTCTGGTGCGAAACCTTTTTCCTGAGCACCTTTGGGAAGCAAAGCTCTACCAATGTCTCCTAACTGAGATTGTAGCTACAAAAGGTTAGTTCTACTGACCTTTGTACTAAATAATTTCTAAGGATCTTGATGATCGATACATTCATCAGCTTTCTGGTGCCAACACTTGTAGCATTCATTGTTATGTTTAGGACAGTATCTCTGAAACAAACATTACTTTGTCGCTCGATGCCGCAAGGATTGTCTCAACATGCTTTCACTGCTTTAACAAACTTGTTTATCTTCATTTTTGTGTACCACAATAGTCCTGCATATCAAAGCAACTAATCTTTACTTTGTTCACAATGGTTATGGTGAAAGAGTGAATTCTTTCTCTAACTGCCGTATTCAGTATAAATTGAAAATTTAATTTGTTTTGTAGAATTAATTTTATTATGATTGCTGTTGTTGCTTTACAATCGTGACTGTCTTTAACAGATTCCCTTATAGGCTGCACTTTTCTGATTAAAAATTGCAGTAAATAATAAAACAATAATAAAAATGCTAAAATAATTGGAAATAACACAATTTAAAACCTCAATTAAAAAAATGCAATAATTTAAAGCTGAATTTTCAGCATCATTACTCCTGTCTTTAATGTCACATGATCCTTCAGAAATCATTCTATGTTGATTTTGTGATCGGGAAACTTTTTTTTTTAAAATCAAATGTGATAAATGTGTGTTGTTTAATATGTTTGAGTAAAACTTTGACCCCAAACCTTTAAACAGTGGTGTTTTTCTACTAATTTACTGATTATTTGTTGTCCATCTTTAGCTCTTGATGTGCTCGTCACATCCCTTTGTAATCCAGACAACCTGAATCAGATGGTGGTTTTGCAGCTGGATAGCGTAACCTCTAAAGGCTCGACAGGAGACCTGCTAAACTCAGATCGGGAAGGCACACCATCTTCCCTGGGAAGTGAAGAAGCAGAAGTGTAAGCTACCTCAAAAACATATTTATCATATTAGTCTCATGTGGTGGCCTCATTCTGGTTTTCACAAATTCTGCAGATTGACTGATGAAGCAGAGGACGGTCGGTCTGAAGACACAAAGGAAAAGAGGGGTGATGTATCTTTCTCTTTCATCTTAGTAATTTGATTTATGAGCGGCAAGTATACATAAATGATGTAATAAACTAATTTAATAACCTTTTTTATGTTACCCAAGGAGGCAATAGGATCAAACGATTTCTTGATAAGGTCAAGTTAAAGAAAGCCAAAAAGAAAAACCATAAGAAGAAGAAGGAGCAAGAGCTTTTGCAGAAGGCTTTGTCATCGCGGAGATCTGCTGTTATTGAAGATGATGGTGCTAGCAGCAGAGAGGGAGTCTGCATGGATTCAGATTGTGTATGGAAAAAGGTGCATTTAAAATTGATTTGCATTAGGTTTTTGGTGCAACTAAATTTGTCTCCGCTTTCTTTTTAAAGGACAGTGAAACTGATGTTTACTTAACAACAAATGTCCAAGAAGATATGATGGAGATTAGGCTTTCCTATGAGATGTGGCGGATCGGGAAGTGGGCAGTCCATGTTACAAATGTAAGACTTTTAAATGTTAAAAACAAGGAAAGCTAAACAACGTGCAAGCTAAGCTAAATTGAGTTAAATGTTTAAAGTTATCCATTGTCTTAGGTTCAAAAGGAAAATGAAGAGCTATCTTTCACGCTTCATCTGGAGGAGAAAAATAACCCTGAGAATCTTAACTGGGATGTAAAAAAGACCCAGTCAGATATACTTAATTTTCACAGCCTCTTGCAGGTGAGAGAAGAAATGTTTTTGTGCTACTTGTACACTTCTTTGTATATTTTTACACTATTTTGTATATTTGTATATTATTCTTTTTATTACCTTTGTCTTGTCTTGTCAGCGATTCTGTTACACTGCAAAGCTTTGTCACAAAAACAAATTCCTCGTATGTGTAAACATACCTGGCAATAAAGCCCATTCTGATTCTATAGTCATTAAAATTATACTACTTATTATTTATTAATTTATGTAGTTGCTTGCTTTTTTTAAAAGGTTTTTTCTGTTTCTGTTTTTTTTTTAAGGATACTTCCACTTTACCCTCTTTATCTGCAATAGCAGACAAAACGAAGCAGGATCCTGAAGGTGCATATGCAGAAGTTAAATCAGACTTGGAGCACTTTTTACAAGTGAGCTGTCATAAACACTGTCTGGAATTAAAAGAGGTTGAAATGAATACCTGGTAATGTTCTCCTTTCATTTCTCCTCAGGAACTGATTTCTGATGCAAAGCATGGTCACACTCAGCCCGTATTCCAGTTTTTGTGTCCCATTGTACAGCTGCTGAGTAATAATGAACATAAGGGAGGTGTTTGGAGTTTTCTGAATGGACTTGCCAGCTTTCTTAATCCTAGCCAAGATGAGGATGAGGTAAAAACAGATTTAGGTCCATAGCTTAATGGAAAGATTGTGATGAAATGCTACTGTTCAAAGGTCTGGGGTCAGTGAGATTTATTTGAAAGAAGTAAATATTTTTACTTGACACAGGCTCTAAAGAGTAATATTAGCCAGCACAACGTTAATAATAGGAAATGTTTCTTGAGAAGCAAATCATGATTTTTGAAGTGTTATGTGACACTTGAGTAATGGCTGCTGAAAATTCAGGGTTGCCATCACACAAGTACATTACATTTTGTTATAAATTAAACTAGAAAGCATATTTAAAGCGTATTTAAATTCTAAGAATATTTTACATTATTACTGTATTTTTAAACTAAAAAATCCAGCTTTGTTGAGAATAAGAGATTATTTTTAAACATTCAAAAGTCTTTAAATGATAGTATTTTTTTTTAGCAATATTTTATATAATTGGATCAATATAAATACAGAAATACATACAAATTGTATTTTTAATTTACACAATACACTATAGGTCAAAAGGTGAGTAATTAAGATATAAATAAATAAAATAAAAAAAAAATATATATATATATATATATATA
>JAUYWG010000048.1:14080317-14135696 GCA_034779775.1 Enteromius afrohamiltoni
TGAGTAATTAACATATAAATAAATAAAATAAAAAAAAAATATATATATATATATATATATATATATATATATTTTTTTTTTTTTAACCAATATTGTATGTGTTTTGGATCAATATACATGCATCAAAATTTGATGTCTTCTTCAAAGAGCTGAAGTTGATTTTATAGTAGACCTATACCTTTAAACTTAACTTTGCCTCAGCATGGTGCAAATTATTGAGAATACTGCCACCCTCAGGTGAAAGTACTTTTTTTTTTCTTTTCCTCAGTCCCAAAATCCCAGAGGAGATGAAAAACTTAATGGAGCAGGAGCCTCAGTACATAACGGTGGACAGTCCACAGCACAGCCAGCCTGCATTGACACAGATGAAGAGCCAAAGGGTGGCATTGTAGAAGGACCAGTGCCTACAAACATTAGGTGTTTTAACCCTAGTGAAGAAACTGACGCCTTCAAATGTAGAGAACCAGCTATGGAAGATCAGACCTCTGATGAACAGGATGTGGTTTCAGATGGACAGGAGAGTCTTGCTGAAAGTTTAGATATCTTTATTAATAGGTCAAAATTAGTCAGTCCTTCAGGACACTCCAGTGATATATTAAGTTCAGCCATGAACCATACTGAAGGCTTACAGTATGACTCAGTCGATGGTGCTGAGTCCGGGGGCAAAACAAACAAAAAGGAAAAGTTAACTCAAAAAAAGTCAAATGGATTTCAAAAGGTCAAAGCAAAGGAGAAAACGGGACAGCTCAAGGACGAGATGGCAAATCAGCCTCAGGCTCCGAAAAAGGAACCCCAGAAAAACTGGGACCACATTGAGGCCACCAAAGCCATATTTGAGTTAGTTAAAGAAATAACTGGTATGATCTAACTGCATTGTTCTATTTGGCTTTTATGATAACCAAGACCTGAAAATAAAACAGATTCAATATCTGTCTTTTCCATCTTCAGGTAACTCAGTCCTCATTAACATTTTTGATGCCATTCTAAAAACAGTCCAGCCTCTGGTAAAGAAGTAAGTACTGCATTTCATATCCATTCAAACACCAAAGGTATTCGGCTCTGGATGTGAAGGGAAGCAAAAGTGTTTTTTCCATGCAGGAAAATAAACAACTTTTTAAAAAAGATGCATCCCACTGAAGCTCAGATTGCATCCTACATTGACAATTTCCGGGAGAAGATGTGGCCAGAAGGAAACGTGCCCATCCAGCCTCCACGTGAAGATGAGGAGAAACACGAGACCAAGGAGAAGGCTTTGCAGCTTATAAATTCAAAATGTATGTGCTATATTTCCCCATTCCTTGGTCTGCCCACTTCATTTTGTAATACGATTCTTACCAATACCAATATCCTGTAATTGTTTTGGTGCTTTCAGATTCAAACTCTCTATTTCTCAAAAAGACTGATGTTGAAACTGTGTTCAAGATCTTCCAGAACACTGAGGAGAACAAGAAACTGATTTATGTGAGGACTCTAAGATTCTTATGCAGTTAAATCCATTTTATATCAAGATTAACTTTTATATTCTTTGTGTTTGTTTGTTCATAGATGCTGCTGTCATACATTCTAGCAGAGTTCCTACCTAGGGAGCCTGACTTCAGTGCAATATTTAATCAAACTGTGAAAGATTTTGTTTCATAATTTATATACAATGTCATTTGTCTAATGTTTTAAAATGTGCATTATTTAATATTTTATATGTATGTTCTTCAAGGATGAATTGTGATACACCTCAGAGAGGTCAGCTTTTTATTATTTTCACTTTAAGCAATGTGAACACTCTTAAGATTTCTTAATTTTCATAATTGAACAAAAATGTCAGGAAAAATGTAGCATTTTATTATTTTAAATGTACTTTAATTATGTTTCACTGATGACTCATATTTGGGCATAAAATTGTAACTAATTTTTTAAATATTATCAAGTTACATCTTTGCATTTGAAGAAACAGCACGGGTTACTCAGGACAAAAGTAGATAATTCACTGTAATAGGCTACTGATTTATTTTACAAGACTTAATACATGGTCATGGTCTGTCAGAAAATGTATTCGAATAATAATAATGCCAATAAATATGTTTTACTACTAATCGTGAGTGATTTAATTATTGCACTATAGTAAACTTTAAAATGCAATTGAGTTAACATTGTGTCACATAATCCGATATTAAACGCTCCTGTATTTTTATTTTATGCAGAGAAAAAGGACATAGAATTAATAACAGTACAAATCGTAGAAAGAAAGAGGGAAAAACAGCTCACATTGATTTGATCAAACAAGAATATTAGAGCATTTAAACGCTCCTGTACCTACAGGGACTGTCAAACCACTGACGTAACTATGTTGGGCTGCTCCAACTGTGCGTGTTTGAAGGGTTTCCTATAAACGGCTTTAAATGTATCTATATTTCTCATTAATCGAAATCACTCAAATAAATAAAGCCAGTCACACTAGTTCATTACCAATGATTTCTAAACCACAAATAGCTTTAACGAGATCTCTTTTGTATCGGCGAGCAGTTGGTTGTCCCCTACTTTGTGTTGGTATGGTCTAGTTCCAGAGAGACGGGTTTACTCGTGAAAACAGGCAGGAGGATCTAAGCAAGCGAGCGGCTAACATCGATATTTAACAGAAGCGACGAAACCGAAGTAAAAGAGTTGAACCCGATTCATAGTAACAACGCCGATACCTTATGTTTACCTCTTGGCTATCCAATTAAACCATGTCAACCCCAGCAAGACGGCGTCTGATGAGAGATTTTAAACGGTAAGCGACACAGAAAATGCTAAAGGCCCTCGGTAGCTTTTTGAACACCGGCTGCTCTCAGGCTTTAACATGGCGACTTTCCCCCCACAATAGCCATTTATAAACGTCTTTATCGTTCTCCGATCATGTATTTGGATGCTGTTTGTGCATTATTTGTTGTAGGCGCAGTGTATGTAATGTTAACTTTTCCGGGTAATTTGTTTTTCAGTCTCCAGGAGGATCCCCCAGCAGGAGTTAGCGGAGCCCCATCGGAAAACAACATCATGGTCTGGAACGCTGTCATTTTTGGGTTTGTATCTTATGCCTTTTTTTTATTTGACATCGATGAGCATTGGACTGAGTACACTTGCAATTTTGTTTATCCCAGACTGATATGACATCCTACTTGTTAGCGGTAATGTAAGCTGTTTTAAATAGGCCAGATGGCCAGTGGTCCCCCATAAGAGGTGCTGGTTATTTGATCTTTGAAGTGACGGTGTCCTGAATAGAGCTGTGTGTTGTGTTGTGTTGTTGTGGTAAAGGAAACGGGTTAAAATGTCATATCCGTAGACTGTGCGTCTTGTTATTTTTGGATTACAGTAATGTTAATGCACAGGTTTGTTGCACGTTGGCTGGTGATTTTGGCTTTGTTTCTTGCTGTCATGCCAAGTCTTATGTGTAACCTGACATGTTGACCCATTTCTTCTGCCTACAGCCCTGAAGGAACACCCTTTGAAGATGGTAAGTCTATAAAACACAAACTGTTATGTTTATTTTAAAATGTATATATTTTTTGTGGTTTTAATGTAGCAATTAGAGAAATGGCTTTGTAAGTTGTTGTTATTGTTGACATAGGTTGAATTTATTTGATGAATAAATACAGCTAACACAGTAATACTTCAAACTATTATTACTATATGGCACTTTTCTAATTAAAAAAAGATTTCTTAATTTATTTCTGTGTTGGCAATTCTTTCAAGAGTTTTCAACATTACTCTGGTCTTCAGTGTCACAAGACCCTGCAGAAATCATTTTAATATGCTGATTTGCTGCTCAAGAAACATGTCTCTAAAAACAGTTGTGCTGCTTAGTATTTAGTTTTGTTTTGTCAATTTAATGTGTCCTTGCTGAATAAAAGTATTAGTTTCTGTTAAATAAAAACTTACTGACTCCAAACCTTTGTATAATGCTATACCTTTTCAAGTAAATTCATAACATCATTTTTATTTAAATCTAATCAAAATGTGTAACATGATAAATGTGTTCAGATTAATATCATAACATAAATCTTAAGTTAAACCACACTGACAGCTGAATAAGGATTGCAACTGATTCAACTGCCACTGTGTAATTTTGTAGTAGCAGTATTTAGCATGGTATGTTTTTTTTTTATTTACATGCAAATGGTTTCATTTCATATTTTCATTTTATGCTTGTCGTAGGAACTTTTAAACTCACAATAGAATTTACAGAAGAATATCCAAACAAACCTCCTACAGTCCGGTTTGTCTCCAAAATGTTTCACCCTAATGGTAAGTTTTTCATTTCTAAAATCTTTGTATTTCATTTATGAACTCTGTGTCAGTGGGCGTTAAATCTCAGTTTATTTCTTTGTGCTCAGTTTATGCAGATGGTAGTATATGTTTGGACATTCTTCAGAATCGCTGGAGTCCAACATATGATGTTTCCTCAATTTTAACCTCTATACAGGTATGATATAAATGCACTTCTCCCTGCTTTTTTGCATAAACTACAGGGTTCCTATACAGTATGGAAATGTATGAAATTTGATCTGACTATTTTGCACGTCTGGATGAGTATGGGGAAAAAAGAAAATTGGTATTTAAAAATGTTGACCCATACTACAAAGCTAAATACAAAACTACAACATTTCTCAAAAGAAAAAGATGATCATATACCGTTTTTACAATCAAGTTTTTGTTTTATTTTTTTTTCTAATCAGGTGTCACCATTACCCTATGCTTGGTAATTTGTTTGTCTCACTCCATTCCCGATTATTCATTTTGCAATGAAAAGTACAAGGTTTAAAGGTCTGTGTGCTTTCTTTATGTAAATAATGGCTCGTTTCCTCCGAGTGGAACGGGCCAGTAGAATACAGAACATTACGATTCAGGGCCAAACACCTTGATCCAGCTTGTGTTTCCACCGCCAACACTGCCCTTAATTGATAAGTGTGGTGTATACCAGAAAGTAGTATCGATGAAAAAGTGAGAAAATAAGCACAACTCTGCCTCTTTTTGTTATATGTCAGTTTTAATGAACAATAATACTTATAAAAGTATAAGTACCAATTATGATAGGCTTAAATCTTAAATGAAATAGAGACAAAAGCAATAATTCAGTCAAATCTATGCTGCCAAGGAAATGACTTTAACAATTTTGTTAAAGGCTGCTCTAAATGGATACATGAACACTGAGTCTCCGGTGATTGTCTGGAGCTCCGAAATCAGAAGAGCAAATTTTCAAATAGGCGCCGTCTTTAAAACTTTAAAAAGAACCGTGCTGCTCAGTAGAAACGAGCCGCAAGGCATTCATTGTACAGTATCAATAAATTCATTGATTATAATGGGAGATTTGGCAAGAGTACAAAATATTTAAATGTGGGATTGAATTCGAAATTGCAATGACTGTCTTAGTGATAACCATAGCGGTGGATAGGACAAACAAAACATCTGATATTTCAAAATGGATCTTGCAGATTTGCCACTTATTCTATACAGTATATTTCTTTGTTCTGAATCTTATTACTTTTCACTTGATCTTTTTTAAAGCAATTTTTACAAATTGAAAAATATTGTAAGAGTACATGCTACAAATGTTTTTTGTTATGGTACCGAAAACTGAAATTTTGTTATTGTGACAACACTAATTTGTAGTATTGGGATAGTAACAGGTAGTATCGTGAATTTAAAATTTCAGACTTTTCATTTGATTTTAAATCGAATCTTTTTTAGTAGAACCTTTTTTTTATGCCTTTTTGTTGGTTTTATAAAAAAATGTTAGAACATTATTGAGGTTGTTAACATGCTTTTCATTGTCACAGTCTTTACTGGATGAGCCGAACCCAAACAGCCCTGCCAACAGCCAGGCAGCTCAGCTGTATCAGGAAAACAAGAGAGAGTATGAGAAGCGTGTGTCGGCCATTGTGGAACAGAGCTGGCGTGACTGTTGACCCTCCTTACAGTTCACATACGAACAATAGTCCACCTCGCCAACAAGAGGAAAACTACCTTGCAAAGAATAAAAATAAAACGCATCATGTTTTGAATCATTTTCCACGTACTCTGTAGAATTGTCTGTTCTGTAGCTGTTACAAGATTAGAGTGCTGTTGTGTTGTGGTCTCCCTCTTCATGCAGAACCTTATCCTGAATGAGGATAAACCTTAGTTTAACAAAATATTGTTGCTTTTATTTGGCCTGCCCTCATTTTTGTCATCTTATCTCTTTGGTTTTATGAGTTGCTCCTACACTGGGCTGATTTCATTTTGGGAATTAACATGTTGGTTGCTGTTTTTAGTATCATTGTTTGAATCCAGAGATTGATTTCTTTGAGTCTGCAAAAGCGTCATACAGAATGCCGTTTATTGTGTTGTTCAGAGTTCCAAACTAAATTGCAAGGACGTTAAAGGTGGATGTTTGTTAACATATATATTGTCTTGTATGGAAAGCGTACATGTTTCAGAAACATGCCTTTATAACTGCACTTGGAAAACCTGAACTTTTAAAACCAGTTTGAAAATTGTAATGTACCAAATGTTGGAAATGGCCCTTTTCTATCAAATGCAAGTGTTTTTTTTATTAAGGAGTTCATACTGTTGTTCGAGGTGTTGCCTATTGACACTGTGTAATTGTTTAAGGGTACACAGTGATCTTTGTCTCACAAATATTCTGTCTCAGAATATTACAAATTGGCAGTTAAGCGTGTTGCTTTTCTTTTTTCTGCATTCACTATTTTGTGTCCGTTGCACCCCGATGCATGGTTATTTTGCTCCTTTTCTTAAGTTCCATTAAAGCATTGTTTATTTTCACATTAAATTGCTTCTCCAACCACATGGATGCGATGCTGTCATGCAGTATCCATTTCATATATTTTGTTTATTTTATATTTACCAAGAGTGTCAGATTTGCACTAGTAACCCATGTAAGAAACTGTACATTTTCTCACTTCTTGTAAATAAACTGTAAAACTAACTCTATGGTGTTTGTTCTTGTACAAATATAATTGCATTAAATTAAACGGACAATGACCAGATTCAATTTCATGTGTCACTACAAGCAGACTGGTGGACAGTATTTGCAATTAGCAAACCAACTTCACAGGGATTGCTGCTCAGGTATTTGCCAGACAGGGATGATTTAAATGATTTAAGATTTAGATAAATATTTAATTCTACAACCAACAACCAGAAAATGACAAAAATATATACTGTTTTGTAATTACTTAAAGGTTATTTTATATTTCAAGTGTTTCTTACAATGGATGGGTCAGTGAGTGAATGATATGTTGTCCATCGAGAAAACATAAAATGGAATGTCATTTAGAGGAGCACATGCTGCCAAAAGGCTCCACGAATACCCATGTCAATATATATCATTCACAGGATACTATATTACAAAGTTTGGTTAGTAATGCGTGTTCCTTAAATGGCCTTAAACTAACAAACAGCAAATCTGGATGAACTATACAGAAACACATGGTGCACAGTGGCAACGGAAACACACTGTTATCATTGAGAACTGACAACAGATTTTACGGATATAAGTCCACCGACTTGTTTTTTTTTTTAATAGTTTACACTCTTCGGAAATAAAGTCAAACCACTTTGCTTTTATTCATGGTCATCTGTTGGTTTTTCAGAGGCCAAGTCATTGTGAAGCCTGAGGTTTCACAAGTTCATATCGTCCCACCTGCCCTTCCTGCAATAGCTGACCAATCAGCTGTTCTTTCTGAACTCTGCGGCTAACCACGAGGAAGCGCTGCCGGCCCTGTCCGTATGATTTGCTGCGCAGCCCGTATCTTTGGGATACTTGGTGTATCTGCCGCCGCTCTTCATTATTGAGCTCTGTGGAGAAGCGCAGGTCATCTTGACGGTCAGAACTTGCATAATTTCGAATGATATCCTCTATATCGCGCTTAGTCAGCTGATTACTCTGCCTGTCCATGTCCATACCGAGTCCTTCTCTGGTAAACTGCTCTTTGACCTTGATGGGTTCAGCGATGCCCTCTCCCTCTCTACCCAACCCACCACCCGTCCAGCCCATTTTCCGGAGTAGCTGGTTACCAATGTTGTCCTCCTTGATCTCCTTCCACACAGATTCCTCACCAGAACGAGCCATGATTTGATTTCGAGAAATAGCATCCACGTGGCCCTCCTTCCTGAGGTTGGACTTCACCACAGCTTGTGTGCGCCGAAGTGTGGCGAGGGCCTCCTCTGCTGCAATGTGCTTCACCGTCTTTTTGGGTCCAACGCCTGCAGCCACATACTGACCGCCGAGGTACACTTCACACCGCCAGCGATGGTCCGGCAGTACCGTGAACTTGTAGTCAGCAAGCACTTTATTAAATTGAGCAGTGTCATTTATTATGCAAATAGCATTGTCTGAGTTTTCAAGGATGACCAATTCACCTTTCTGCTCTTTCTTGTTGCTTTGTTGGGCGTAGCGACTCCCGGGCTGGTCTGAAGTATGGTTCCCTGCAGAAAACATCTGCTGATGTTGTTGCTCTTGTTGACGAGCAGCTTGGTTCATTCGCAACTTCCTTACCGCCTCTTCTGCCGCTGCGTGTTTTGAACTCTTCTTGGTCCCTTTGGATTGCGCCACCAGCTCATCCTGCAAGTACACACTACAAAGCCATAAATTGCTGTTGGGAACCGGGGCAAAAGTATAATTAACCTTCATGCGGTTGAACGCAGCAGAGTTGTTGAGTATACAGATGGCATCATGTGCGTTTTCCATGATTACAAATTCTGTCCAGTGTTTGCTTCGGTCAGGCTCATACTGGCCCTTGGTACTAGGAGGCGGCTTGTCCTCAGGGTTGCGGAGAGGTGGGGGAAGAATTGGGTTTGGAGTGTTTACCTGGCAAACCACCATGTCATTAACGCAGGTACGCTTGTACTGCCGTTGCAGGATACGAATTTCCAGCGGCCTCATGAACAGCTTGACGGCCTGTTCTGATGCTCGGTCTCTGGCACCGTTTTTGCTCCCGGAGTACCCGGTGGCAAGGTACACGGATTGACACCTCAGTTCACATGCATATCCTTCAGAGGGTACTTTTCTGTTTTTAGGGAGGTCAGCAGGTGGAATATCTCTTAAGTTAACATAGATGTACTCTGGGTTGGTCCTGCAAGCCTGAATGCTGCGGCTGAGTATGAAATTATAGTTTGGCGAGTCAGGTCCACTCATGAACGCTGGATCTCTCAGCGTAACAGCAACGGTGGATGCTACTCTGGTAATCAGCCTCTGTTTTTCATCAATTGTTGACATGGGTAAGGGGGACGACAGTGTAGGTTTTGGGAGAATTTCAGCCCCGCCTCTGCTTGGACCATCATATACCCTGCTGAAAGCCTTACTAGAGGTTGGCCTATCCTGATGTCCAAATCCCAGTACACGCCGTCCACTATCCCAGGCTCCAGACCATCCAGAACCTCCGTATCCCTCAGCTCGGCCTACCTGTGAATATGAGTCTGATTGTCTGGTAGTATGTGCCTCGTATCTAGCAGTGTACTCCTGCTGCAGTTTGTGCATGAAGTTTGGAGCAGGTACTCTGCTGCCATAGCCCAGCCCACTTGTGCCGCCTAAGGCCACGTCCTTACTTCTCTGCTCAGGCCAAGAATCATAGCCGTACCTCCCGGTCTCAAGAGAGCCCGAGGAGGAAGAGGAACCGTTGCCACGGTTACCGTTATACGGTGGATGATCTGGTTCCCTTTGTCTTACAGCATTCATCTCAACCCTCCTGCGCTCTTTCTCATTTTCTTTTTCGTCTATTTCTCCGATTCCACTGCCGCTGTTTCCGCTGCTTACAAAGTGGACTGGTTCAAATCGAGGTCTGGATGTGAATTTTGACACTGGCATCTTCCTCATGGGCTCTTCACCTGAAATATTAAATAGTACATGATTAAATTATACATTTGCATGCAAATATGATTACTTATTTGTGGCCCTGGACAACAAAATCAGTCATAAGTCTTAATTTTCCAAAATTAAGATCTATACATGATCTGAAAGCTGAATAAAAAAAAGCTTCCCACTGATGTATGATTTGGATGGATAGGGCAATTTTGACTGAGATACAACTATATGAAAATCTGGAATCTGAGGGAACAGAACAATCTAAATGCTGAGAAAATCAGCTTTAAAGATGTCCAAATTAAGGTCTCATCAATGCATATCACTAATCAAAAATTAAGTTAATATATTTTTGGTAAGAAATTGACTAAATATCTTCATGGAATATGATCTTTACTTGATCTACTTGAACATGATCTATCCTAAAGATTTTTGGCAAAAAAAAAACAATAATCTATAATTTTGACCCATACAATGTATTTTTGGCTATTGCTACAAATATACCCCAGCAACTTACAACTGGTTTTGTGGTCCAGGGTCACATTTTGTCCATAAGCTTAATAAAATATTTACATTTTGTTTAGGTCTGGACCAGAATATTATTCAAATATTTGTACGGTGGGTTGGCATTCGATTTTCACTTTTGAGATTCAGATATTATTTCTTTTTCCCCTCCTTGAATACCTGGTACCCCCCTTTTTATGTTTTAATAAACATACATTTTATCATTTTAAAATATTAAGATATGGCAATATATAAAAACTAATATGCTTTTTCAATATAAATGTAATTTCATGCAATGCATCCGTCCCTAAATGAATCTGCTGTTCCTTCATTAAAATGAGTGATGCTGTTATTAAAAGTATGCCACCGTATTGTTTATTTAACACAGTTCGTTGAGCTTAGTTTATTTTCTTCACTCTTTTATTTAAATAGCTGACCCTTTACTGTGTTAGCAATTACTGTGCTGCTAACTTCTGATATGTAAGAAAAATGTTAGGCTGCTTTATTAAAAGTATTGCTCTTGACAGACCTGTGTGAAGAATATGTTCAGCCCCCTCCCTCAGAAGCTTTGAATATTTAGTGTTGATTGCTATCTAGGCTTCGAAGATTAAAAAAATGGTATATTCAGACCAGCCCTAAATTTAGTTTATTTGACGAAAAACCATCACGAAATGCTTCGATTTTAAAAAACATTTTTGTGTGATAGATGCATAAGGTTGACTCACTGATAAACAGACAGAAAGACTGATTCTCAAGTATTGACTTACTTCCATCAGATAAATGCGGCCTCTTTCTTGCTTCTGCGTTTGGAACAAGCTCATACGAGGGCATTTTGCCAACATCAATCCCTTCTGCCATCTCAAGCACCTTGTGCATCAGTTGGGAGCCATACCTGGCCAAAAAAAAAAAGAACAGCCATAATGTTGACATGTTTTGGGTGGCATTACTAATGTATAACTTTGCAATTAAGATAAATACGACATAAAATAAACCTGACCAGGACTTATGCTATAAGCAACACTCAAACTCCCGCCAAAATCAGTATTCTCTCATACTATTCAATTAAGTCCCCACCTGCATCCCATGCATACATGGTTAACCCACACCATCGACAGGGCCAGTAGCTTATCAAGAGCATTTCCCTCGTACTCTTCAATGTGTTTCACAATGAACTGACGTCTGGCGGACCACTGCTTGTCACTCTCGAAATGCTGCCGGTAATCATCGATATTACAATCCCAATAACGAAGACCAGCGGGTTTACTAGAAACACACAGGCCCGGTGAATGAGGTCTGATCATCACGAAGCTTGTTGGTAGCCAGCTGCTAACCGGAAACAACGTAGTGCGCACAGTGCATGCTGGGAAAACCACACGGCCCAATAATATTATGATACACCGATGCAGAATATGTGGACGAGCAATTTAAGTATATAGTCAGATGCTGAGTGTTGCGGAGTTGTTTGCATTACAAAATTAACAAAGCAGTATGCTATATTTTTGAGTATGACATTTGACAACATTATCACAGACCTCGCCACATTCTGTTAACAGAGTTAAAGCAACTCGATATTTCTCGATATAATTGCAAAGGATTTGTGTTTTAAACAGCACAAATAGCACCGTGACTCTTTTAAATACAGTCATTGTTATTTCCCGTTTATGGTTAAGTTAACCAACAGTTTAACTACGATGGCACTAAAAGTGACGCAGTAACGTCAGCGTCTTCATCCTCTCACAGGCACACTGTTGTTCATTACCGTGTTGTTACGCTGTTTATGCGCTTTTAAGATGAACCACACGACCGTGTACATGAATGTATAGCATAACACGAAGTGAAGCTTACCTTACAGCATCTCTGATTAGATGACCTTGAACGCGTAAAGCCGCTACGATTTGATGTGAATTCAGACGCACACACGAACCTGCAGCTTATACTGACTCTGCTAAAGCTAATCCACCGCTGTAACCAGGAAAAGAGTCCTTCATTCAGAAGAGGTGACTCAGTCGCCACCAGTGACAGTCGCTGCACTAGTCTACTAATGGAAATGTATTGATATAGACTTGAGATTTGAGGAAATGAAGTCAGAAGCCCACATACTTTTCTTCTCTTAGCATTCTTGAGACATGGGACAAAACAGGTCATGCAAGTGTAACTGCTATTAGATTTGGAAATAAAAATATTTTAAATGTTATGAGGGATTAGTAATAGAATGCATTTAACACAATATCGCCTTCAATTTAATTTTCTCATTATAATACTCTTTTTGTCCTCTCACTGCAGTCTGTTCACAGAGAAGGTGAAGTCATTCATGTGCTTTAAACTGGATACAAATATTTTTAATGATGAAAAAGAGCTTGCTTTATGAAAAGCAACACTTAAGGATATTTCCTATCTTAATGACACGTGTGTTTCATGAGATTTTAAAGTTGGCCCCACTTTTTATCCACATCGTCAGACATTAATAAAAATGTAATAAAATCATAGAAATCAGGGGCTGTCACATTAAAGGAAACCCTTGCCACAGTTAACCTCTGCAGGTCACATCAGTGTCACACAGACGCTGATGCGATTTATAGTTTTAGAGTATTTTAATTTCTAATGTTTATATTTTCTGTCACAACCATCTTCCAATTTCTGAAAAAATGATTTGAAATATTCTGGTTTTATTCTCCTGAAGCAGGTTCGATTGGCATCTAGCATCAACAAAAACTAAATGGCTACTACATGAACTACATGTTTTTTTGTGTGAAAGAAATGCCAAATTTGTCAACACCATCAGATGTCAACCCTTAGATTTCAGTGATACAACGATATACTTAAATGTGACCATTGAATTGAATTATATACAATAACATACTCACTGTTTGTTGTGTTTGTTAGTGTGTTTGATAGTTAAAATTACTACAAATTCAGTCACCACTACCAGATCTATCATCTAAGTCAGTTAATATTTTGATAATATTTCATTGTGATATTTTATATTTGTTGTGGAACTGCTGATCATGTGAAAGTGTGAGCTGCCTGCTAAGATAACAATGTGTTCTGAAACGTTAAACATATTTTTACTGTTGTTAAAGATAAAGTTGAAATTATATTATACAGTCAAAAAGCACATTTTGCTCTTTTGTTCCACTTCTCAAGATTGTTAGTGTGTTTACTATATGCTGTATAATATATGTGTTCTATATATACACTATATTATACATGTCTGGTCAGCTGTAAGACTCTCCATAGGTGTAATGGTTTTTATTCTATACAGACCATATTTTCTATCGTCCTACACCTAAACCTACCCCTTACAGGAAACTTCCTGCATTTTTACTTTTGCAAAGAAACTCATTTTATATGATTTTTAAGCTTTTGTACTCAGAGGAACCTCAATTTAGGTCCCCACCATGAAAAAAGTCCCCATGAGTCTGTGTGTATTAAACTTTAAGTCTCCACAAGTATATATAAACCAAATACACACACAATGTGTGTTTGTGTTGCTATAACTTGAGGATGATTAAAAAATAATCCCCTGCATCGATATAAAGTCATGATGAAAGGTGAGGAAAGACTTTGATAGTGGTCCACATAACAGTCCAATGTTTTTTTATTTCACAATCACAACAGACAGGAAAACAAATACAGTTGAATATAATTAGAATAATATATTTATCATAAGTTGTTTTTAACTCCTTCATATTTTACATTCACATACAAAAAGAAAAACTAAATCATTATTTATCTGTGATCCCATTATAAAGGCAGAAGAAATAAACATGACATCAGCATCAGACCAATGCTTGATTTCAGTGTCATTGAGTTCATCTTAGTGTACAAGGCCTTTAGCCTATTTTTAACATTATACAGCTAATTCCTTTTACAAATATATTTGCAACAAGGAAGCATCTACAGTCTATGGCTCATGAAATGAAGTTGTTTGGAATCTGCATTTATTCCCGAGTGTGTCTCCTTCTGACTTGCTCCTCTCCGTCACCGGCTGTAGAGTTTATTCAAGGTTGATATCAGTCCTGAATTAAAAAAAAAAAAAAAACGTTTTAAAGCCTTAGTCTAAGAAACAAAAACAAAGTTTAACTTTCTTTTTTTTTAACATGGGAAAGAAAGTTTACATTGATACTTACACTTCTGCTCAGTTGAGAATGCAGAAGGGTGTAGTTAGAAAACAAGAAAATGATGCTCTTTAGACAGTTTCATAGCAGTGCCACTTTAGAAACTGTAGATTTTGTATTACTTGAATTGTTTAAATATGTTGTTTTCACAAATACAGAGCTATCCTTGAACAACTGGGTACCTCAGGCACACAAGCACCCACATTTTAGATTTTACATTTTAGAAAAAAACAGAAACCTCACCTGCTGGTTTAGGTGACATCAGAACCAAGGGGAGTTCAGCAGTAATATCACTGTGTACAGAAGATAAACATGTCTTGAGTACTTTCACTCTTCACAATGGTAAACCACATCACTCCGTGCACTGTTTTTGTTTTTTTCATAGTTGGTTGATGACAAGGTCACTCCAAGCAGACTGCTCCTTGTTAGTATTTGTGCATTATCAAGCCACAGTTCTTTTAACGCAGCAAAAGAGGAGGAAAAATGCTTGTAAAGATGCAAACCTTAATGTCAGGCTTCCCAAGAGACCACCTCCCATCATCAGGGTAACCTTAATTTTGTAGGAAACAACAAGGCCTTGCATTTGTTTATCCATGTTGGGTAGCAGACTGCAGAGAGATACACAGACTCACATAAGTCACTTTGTTATGACTTTTAAGAAAATACTAAATGTTGTAATAAAGATTAACTGACATTGTTGAAGAAGCCAAGTTGGTGTCTTCATCTTTCAGTTTGCCATCCAGTGAAAGACCACGTTTCTCTTTGTTATTGGAGAGCAGAGGAGTGACTGTATATTCCTTCTCAAATGTGGAGTTTGCATTAATTTGGTCCCTGTCAGAAAAAGGCGTTCGTTCAGAATTAAAAAACTAATCATATATATATTGAAAGATATGAAAAATATGAACAATTATTTGAGTATGACATGTCACTTTAATTAAACGTGCAACAAAAATTCTTAATCAAAATCACAAATGCGATGTGCACTCACGCAAATTCTTCATTCAGGACGCATTTGTGGTATTTGTCTGCTGAGTAAAGCAGTACATCTGTAATTTGGTGAACTGAAACACACAATGAAGTAAAGTTTATTGTGGATCATTATTTAAAAGACATACTTCTGTGGTTAAAAGCAATAATTAGTCATTCTAAAAGGGTGATTATGTACGATTTTTAACCACTAGATGTCGCAAGAGACCACCGCATTAAAGCCAAAACAAACACGTGTTTTGTTTTTTATGTGAATTTGACATTTGGGCTGGTTTACTTATAGACCTGGCGACCCTGTCCAGTAGTGTGTTTTAGGCCATAATTCATTAAGAATTAATGTTCTTAACAAGCCACAAACAGAAGGCAACAAATTACTAATACAGACCCAAGGGGACCATTAAATCCAATACAATTCATTAAAACTATTAGAGGTTTTTTTCAAGCAGGGCAGGCTACTTAGAAGTTTTTTGCTGGTTGCATTTTGTATATAACTAATATACAGATACTATAACAAATACTTACCGCTGATTTTAATTTTCTTCACTACTTTGCTGGTCTCATTATTCACTTTCACTTTTATAGGAATAGGATCTCCATGATAGTAGAGCTGAAGGGTGAGAAATCAGCAGTGAATGAAGAGACGTAGAACTGCAGATGATGAAAACATCACAATTTCATAACAGGCATTTTAAAACACTGTACCTCTTTCTCCATGGAGGCCTCCACATGAACAGGTTTGTCTGCAGTGATAAACTGTTTGTTGAGGTCAGTTTTAGGTCCGGCTGCTAGCTCATTTGGTGCATACTGGATTTTACGAATAATCAGACGGCAAGTGTCCCTATTGGTAGAAATATTGGAATCAGAATAAAAATGTATTAATTTTGATGGCAATTATCTTAAAACGGAGCAGTACATACTTCTTCTCCACTTTTTCATCTGTCTCGTCTTCTTCATTTGCAATATATGCTTTGATTTCATAGTCAACCCCACAAGGCTGTAAAAGTAGACATGTTACATATTAGAGAATCGTTGTTTTGTGTTTGTGGATGTTTTTAGTGCACATTTTCCAGCTACTGTACCTTCCCGGCATCCTCTGGTGCTGGTTGAAGGGACACTGAGCATGGAAGATGAACTGGAATCTGAGACAAAACACAAGAGACACCAATGAAGGACATCCTTGGTTGTTCCTAAATTCCAAATGCATAAATTGAATAGCTAGCATGAATTTACATCAAAAGTGAAGGGATGGCCTTGCTCTCCAGCTTTCTTCAACAGCGCATCCTGCATTGGAGTATTTGGGGGCTTGGTTCCCTCAAAGGGATACATCTGAATGCGCTTTGTCCAGATGTCTTTTCTGAAGGAAACTCCAATCACATCCAGATCCTCTCGCCCATAGCGGAAGGCACATGCAAGCTGTATCCACACTAAAAAATTAAATAATTTAGATAAAGCTTCTAAATGAATTTAAATTAATGACATAATTTTTTAGAATGATAATGTTTTACATTGAATCATACCTTTTCTTCCATTAAGAGCGGAAGGATCAATCTTCAGCACCCCATCTGAGAGAGAAATTACGTCTTTAAGTCTTTTGAACTAGAGGGTGTATAGATATACATATATATATTTTAAAAAGGAATATTTCCTAGGGAAAAGCAAACAAATTAAAAACAAAAAAAAAAATAATCTACTTAAACAACAAAAAAGTAGCTGAGAACGTACCAACTTGGTCAACATGTTCCACATGGTCCACAAAGTCTCTTCTCCCCAAATAAAGGCATAACTGTAAATGATTATTGAGATGTTTTATCCGTGTGCTTGTGTCTTATAAATATAAATTCTGTGGTTTTCCATTGAGGGGGGGTTGTTGTTTTCCCAACTTGACAAATTGCATAAAATGTAAAGGTTTGACATATAAATTATATTAGTTTGAAAAGTGATATATTGTATTCTGCTAATGACAAAACTGTGCTAGATGATTCATTTTCTGAGAGATGTCAGGTACTTTATAATTACTTCTAGTGAAGATCTATTTCGTGGCATGCTAGTTTTGATACTCAGATCTGGCAATCCTGATTGAGGGCATGCGTGTTTGGAGACAATGACAAGTATTGGGAAGTGTAAGCAGTATAAAGTGAGCCTTACCGAACCATTGCCGCTAGTCTTCTTGTAAACCCTGTAGAAATTACATCAAATCTTGATATTATTATCATTTATAATCATTATGAGAGTAAAATATCTTTTGCTGTTGCATGACTTTTATATGTTAGTGTCCATGAGGTGATTAGTCCTCTGCATATGCTAAGCTTTGCACTGTTACTTTTAAACTCTTGTGGTAATCCTGTCAATCCACTCTAAAAGGGATTTCTTATAATCTGGTAATCCATTAGGATTGAAGACCAAAAAGACTTCTACAGATTTAATACTACTAGTGAACAGGGTGTAGGAGCATTACATGAAGGCTGCTTAATCTAGGTGTCATAAATATTAATAAAATATTGAATAGTCTGTAGGATACAGATAAATGATGGTCTTGAAATTTTGATTACGATGGCTTTATGTCTCAACCTTAAAGTATTTATAAGTTGTTGGAATGAATAGTGAATAAGCACAAACTTACTTTGCCATGGTTATGGAAAGTCACCTGAGGCTTTCTGAAATAAAAAGGGAAAAGTTTGGAGTTTAAAATGTGCCAGTAGAGGGCAGTCGTCTGATTTAGCTGCATTAAAAATACTAACATCCTTCCCTGAATTAAGAATAGTGTTTGGAAAACCATTCATGTCTGTATGTTGTCCTGCTGAGATTTCAATCCACTAGAGCTAATCAGGGAAGAGGAGATTAACATAACGATAGACGGCTTCATAATCCTCCAGAGAAGCCCAACTCAGGATTAGCTCTTATCTGTTTCTAATGTGTCTCTGTGAATGAGGCCAACTGCAATGTACTTTAAATATTTAAGCACTGTGACTGAAAAGTTTTTAGTCATCTTGGTACAAAATGAGATGTACTTTGCTAAATACAGAAGATGAATCACTATAAAATGTGGGACTGCATGGCCTTTGTAAATATTTAAAAATGCATATTTTAAATCATACTTTTAATATTTCAAAGCAGAAGCATACCCAACAAAACTCAAGATAAATGAATTACAATTCAGGTGTAAATGAGTATGAATTAATCAAATGAAGTCTAGCAAAATTCATCCATCATGCTCTTGTCTAGATTTTTATAGTGGGACTTAGCGCGTGTGTTCAGTTAAATTGATTTGCTTGTGTGGTTCAAAAGTAATAAAACAAAACAACTATTAAACTTTTTGTTGAACTATAAAAATGATAACAAAACATGACGAACACAATATTTTCTCAATTGCAATCAAGATGCAAAGCTTAAGCATAACATGTCATATTTAGATCGTTCTCATGATCAGCCTGAATATTCATGAATATTCCTGATAAAAATGACCTCGTTCCTTCAGGTTAGGGTTATATCAATTAGCATAACGCTTTGTTAAAGGAATAACTAGAAAGCAAAACAGTGAATATGCAAACAACTGATGCTACTTGGTCTGTAGTCACTTTATGGCATTTAAAAAAAGGTACAAAAGCTGTAACTTTCTTTCTAAAGGTACTAAAAATGTACCATTTTATACACTAATATGTCCACTGATGTACTTAAATACGTACTTTAGGCCCAAATGAGGTACAAACGTGTATCTGTTGCAAAGGTGCCATCCTACTGACAACTTTAATACTACTTTTTTTCTGAAAACTTACATATGCTACGCTACTTTTCAGTCTTCCTACAGTGAAAAATAATGCTAGTCTTCACACTGAACAAGCTCATATAAACTGAATCCAAATCAACATCTGCCCTGAATTCTTTAACTTGCGCTCCAAAATCTCCAAAAGTGCATTTTTCAGTGTGATGACAGTCCAGCTCTTACCTGGTTTTGAGAGGACCTCTTCTGCCTTGCTCCTTACTGTTGCACGTGAGCACCGCTAGTGTTGATAGTTTCCTAGTTTGATTCCCAGTTTGTCTTGTCTGCCTTTATAGTGCAAATTCTCCTCCCTCTCTTTGGCTTACGTTATAAAATGTTCATTTCACTCCCAATCCTATTAGCTGATTAGTACTCGTCTTTTTCTGGCTACAATATGTATAAAAATAGACCCAGAATTGGACTTGGGGATTAGGTATTGAGGAGTACATGTATGAATGAGAGTGTCAGCCTCAGGGTCATTTGGTTGGACGACAGAACTGTGATAATACGCTTGCATCTCTTGTCTGTGTTCAGAGCTCCACCTCCAACATAGCATGTGTCCATTTAGGGCATGTCCTCACCATGGCATCACTCTCCATGTCATGAGGCCAGAGTAACAATAACAACTGCTCCTAAAGCGTCATAACATACAGCACGTTCATAAAAGGATGAGCATGGACAGACATCAGAGTATAATCAGCTTTAAAACTCCAATGCTACTCAAATTGTTCCTGTTGGTAAAATAAATTCAAAAATGGTTTAGATGGCATTAGTCTTCTAGGGTTTTGAGGGAATGAGGTGGGTGTCAGACTATTTTAGAACATCAGCTTCTTCAAAAGCAGTTTGAGGGACATTTGTGAACATAACATTTACAGCTGGTTGGCTGTTACTACAGTATTTGCACTGCCTAGTACACTACACTCAACATTTCTTAGACATAACGTACCTAACATTCACAGTGAGAAACCCATTTGCTATTTGATAACTCTATCATTGTTTGCATGGCTAAAAATATGAAGTCTATTAATCACTTACAAAGGTGGAGGTTAAAGAGTTCAAAATGCATCTGCGCTAATGCTGAATAACTTCAGCTATAAAGACAAGCATAACGCTACTAAAACCATCTTTTATTAGACATTTTTTTTCTTGTGGAATAAATTTGTCACGACAATAACGCACATCTGCAATGTCACTGGTAACTTGTCATCTTATTGAATGGCACTGCATCCACGCCACTAGGTGTCACTATCAGTTGTTTTACACAATAAAGGTTTGTTTTTAGTCCCAACTCTTTCTTAGATAACCTAAATTAGAAAAAGGATGTGGTAAAACAATCTGTCAGTATTATTTATTGATTTATTTAGTATTTATAGCACATTTGGGGGCTTAAATTATAGGGTGTTGAATGGAAAATGCAAGATTGAACATATTGTTATTCATAGAAGTAATGAGGATGAGAAAGGATCAGACTGTGACATCTGGGTTCTGACCATACAATTTATTTATTTATATAATTTGTCCTTGTGAAATGGACAATAGCACAGAACAAAAGAATATTAACAGACTGCAATTACTTGATGAATGTAAGGCAAGTAAGACTATTACCTGCTATTACCTACTATATGTAGCTGTTGAAGTTTCTTTCACTGATGTGGTGTACAGAATATTAGACACACATTACCACTGAACTACCACTTACGTTGGTTGTAGTGGCAAAGTTAGTTCTTTAGTTATATTATAAATAATAAATAATAAAATTGTACACACTTCTGTTATGAAACTCTATATGGGCGATAGGCACAGATGTTTTTTTTTTCTCATCTCAGCAGCCATTGAGCTTGCTGCTCAATATTGCAATACTTGGCTAGTTGCATTGCACTTCGAAAACCCTCCACCTTCCCCAGCTCCACCTGTATAGATCTGTTACTCACGGGTAGTTTCCTATATGTTGTATATGTGGAGGTAATTTCACGTCATATGTGCAGCAACAGTATTTGCTACTTTATTAGCAGTATCAAGTTTCTGTATTTGCTTTGCCACAGCAGCAGTGAAGCAGATCTATTCTGACCAGTTCCAAGACCAGTCATATTAACATTGTCATGTGCTGTGGCAGAGCATTACTAACATTGTTACTAACATTTGTACAGACATGCTGAGCAATATTGCTGCTGCATATATAACATGAAAACCCCCATATATAGCATACATGAATCACCTTGTAGCAGATGTATGCAGGTGGAGCTGGGGACGGTGGAGGGTTTCTGAAGTGTGCTGCAACTGCTAACCACTAATCACATGCTGTATAAAAATATTTAAATGTTGAGCAGCAAGCTCACTGTCTGTGTATACAAAGTTATAACCTTGTATAAATGTGATATGCAATTGCATCTATTAGTGACTATAAGTGTAACTCTTAAAAATAGCTTGTATATTGTTTCATAACCTACTTTATGTATGCTGATGTAAAGGACCACATGTGACCTTTCAGTCAAGATCGTCCAGATCATGCCAGTAGGATTAGAGACCGATGTCTCTATTTAACTGATCAAACTTTTAATTAGACTTTTACATGATAATAATACGCTATAATGATGTTTTTTTTTACTTTCAAAACATACATCAGTTACGTTTTGACATCACTTCACTAAAAAAAATGACAAATATGTTATTTGTAAGGAATAATAACATTTAGTGATAATTGTTTCATAGCTGTTTTTGGCTCAGAGTTTTATTCAAATCGGGTGGTCTAGGTGACAACACATGACTTTGCTATCTACAAGCCACAAATACTTTTACTAAGGTTCACATCATAGAATTTCCAAGCCAAATTCTGTTTTCAACTTTGCACTAAACATCTTGGTTTCATTTCCTGTGTTCTCATTCGCTCAGCCACTCCCCACATGACTAATTTAAATGAGTTATCGAAAGACTGCAGACATACAGCCCATTACCTAAAACGCAGGAAGAAATCATTTTTGATTAGAGAAATTGTACGTTAAATTTAGCTTATTATTATTATTATTATTATTATTATTTTTCATTAAATGCGAGTGGTTTATCATGAAGGGGCCAATTGTTAATGCTCATGTGCTTGGCTTGTATTCATAATCCTCTTTTCTGCTGTCTTAGACCTTTTCTTATCTCCTCACGGGTCTAAGACAGACAAAACACACAAACATTGTTGTATAGTGTTACTCGATTGATGAAGTTTTTTTTTTTTTTTTTTTCTCTCAATTTGAAAAGTTTTTTTTTATTATTAACTACTTATTTACAAAAAGTAGGCTAGTAGATCTACAATGTAATACTATTTTAATAGGTGTTTTCAACTTAAGCAATTTAAATAGCCATATATTTCTATTTAAGCATGAGGGATCTATCTTTAGAGAGGGCAAATCCTCTTCCATCACCTGTTTGCTTCTCATAATACTTTGGAACAAGTAGGTAATGCTCTTTGCTAGTCTGATCTTTGCTAGTCTTAATGGCTCACTCTGAATTAGTGGCCAATGCAGTCAAAAATTAATGTGATTAAAGTAAAGCTTGAGCTCTGCCTGGGCTAGGATTGAGGACTTTTAGTATGCGGTTTGAGACATGATCCATCTAAACTGCTGGCCAAGAAAAACTCTGGAAACTGTTCTTCCCGTTTTTTCTTTTTTGGTGCAGACAAAGGCCAATATTCCCTCAGGTGGAGGAGAAGAAATAGATTATGTGACTTTATGAAATGTTGGACTCTGAGAGCATGTCTTAGATGGCTTAGTCTTAGTCAGAGATGGACGCAATCTGTTGTGTGTTTTGTAAACATGACCCAGGGGGTAATTGGATGGACTGTACCTTCAGAAAAGAACACAGAAAAATGGGCATGTTCAAACATGTGACCTTTATATATGTATCCATAACCAGCCATCTAAAGAATCTGGATCAGATGTTAAAAGTGTATGCTGCAAATATGACTTCTTTATATTTTTTTAATGAATCTGTTTAGTTTATACTGTGAAGCACTGTGAAATAAGACACATTCAATTGAGAAGCCTTACTCAAAATATATTTATTTACTTTTAGACAATGTATGTTTAATAAAAAGCATATTTCGTCTTACTACATCAGTAGATATTTCACTTGTTTTAAGGATAAACTTAAAACTCAAAAAGGTGGAGAAAAAAATCTACTGGTGCAACAAGACAAAATCATCTTTTAGTAGGTAGATAGTCTCGGAGCCCACGGAGCTGAATGTCTGATGCATATGGTACACTTTTTTGGAAACACTTCAGCAGTGTAGAAGTCGTCATTCCTGAACCACAGACAGTGTCAGAGGCGTCTTACCCGGGCTAAGGGGAAGAAGTGGACTGTTGCCTAGTGCTCCAAAGTCCACTTTTCAGATGAGAGCAAGTTTGGTATTTCATTTGGAAACCAAGGCCCTAGAGTCTGGAGGAAGGGAGGAGAAGCTCATAGCGCAAGATGCATGAAGTCCAGTGTTAAGTTTCCACAGTCTGTGATGATTTGGGGTGCAATGTCATCTGCAGGTGGTGGTCCATTGTGTTTTTTGAAAACCAACGTCACTGCATCCGTTTACCAAGAAATTGTGGAGCACTTCATGCTTCCGTCTGCTGACCAGCTTTTTAAAGATGCTGATTTTTTTTTCCAGCAGGATTTGGCACCTGTCCACACTGCCAGGAGCACCAAAAGTTGTTTAAATAACCATGATGTTTGTGTGCTTGACTGGCCAGCAAACTCACCAGACCTGAGCATCATAGAGAATATATTCAAATCTGTTGTCATTACGACATTCTAATTTATTGAGATGCACCTGTACAACATGCAATCCACAAGATTTTCTAGTCCATCAGCGAACAACTTCTGAAGTGAAAAGCAAATTTTTAACCTTAAACCATTGCTGAAGGCCAAAATAGTTCATAATCAATATTAACACTTCTTAAAAAAACTCACCCCCTGGTGTCCTCACAGAGCTGTGGTTGATCTGTGCATATTTCACTCCTGATTCAGATATGACCAGTGTTGGGGAGTAACTATGACACCTTTGTTCACTTGACAGAGCAATATTATGAATTGTGGACTTGTTACCCAAAAGCAAGAGATTAAAAAGAAAAATGTTTAATGATGGATTTGTTTCTTACAAATGTGGAGGTGTTGTTATCAGCCATTTGAACTCTAATTCTGATGCCATCCATTCACTGCAGAGGATCTGATTTGATTTAATGTATTATTTAATAATCTTCTAACAAAATGCAATAAATTGCTTATCCTCTAAGTGACAATCTATAGGTGACAGACTATTCAATAATTTAACTCAATTTAAATCAATGTTTTACAAAATTCACATTCAAAGGCACTATCCAATTAATTTGGAATGGATAAAATCAAGTTTTAAACTATATTTCTGACTGAAGGTGACAGTAGGTTGCTAACAGCAATTCAGGGTGACTTCAAATGCAAAAATTACATGCAAATCAAAGCCACAGCAAGAGCAGAGGGGGAAAAGTGTGCATGAGCTTTTTTCAAGTTTGCACATTCAGGTGGTATAAACATTTTTTACATTCTGTGATAATTTGTCTTCATCTGTGGCACTCTAAATGCTGGCACCTCTGAAAGCTCCTGCATGTACAAAAACCCAAACCCTCATGTGATCATCTGTGGTCTATTGCCACAACATTGAACAGACAACACTACGAATGAAGGGCGCGGTATAAACTTCTAGGGACTGCCTGACTTCCTTCATAACTACTTAATAGTGGAAAAACAATGACTTTTTATAGCCCACTCACAAAAAACAAAGTTTTGGGGGTGGAGTGCTTTATTTGTTTTTGGTGGTGAGGTTTGCAGACAGTTTTTGCTGAGTAGTGAGGGATGTTGTTAGTCAAGCAGCTGGAAACAGAAAGAGAGAAGAAAAGGAGGGCAGGAGGAGGAAAAAGAGGACAAAACAAGAGACGCAGAGAAAGGGGGATGATCGTATCCATATGGTGGAGCTTGTGTTCTTCACTTCCTGGACAGAGAGAGGGAGTCGGAGAGAGAGGCTAGTGGAAGAGAGAGAGAGTTGGAAAGCCAAAAAGGAGTGAGAGAAAAACAACTGGAAGCGTAGCACAGTAACCCAGATCTTCTGAAGCTGTGAGTGGATGAACGGGAGAGAGCTGTAGAGACTGATTCAAAGCATGTGACCATGCTTTAGTTACAGCGTGATTGTTAATGAGACAGTATGGGTTTTCCAGAAGATGCCTAGGAGGGATAGAACGAAAGAATGAGAGAGACTGAAAGTTCCGGTTCATGCATCACTGATGACGTGTAGTCACTTTGAGGAATTTAGGTTAGTGTTTTCATTTTTTCTGCTCTCTTCCTCCTCTGCCATCTGGAGCTGTGAAGCACTTCCTTCCATTTGCCAGGGGTCCATCCGTTCTGATTTTACGTCTCAAGATGACCCTCATGGTTGTTAACGGAGTCCAGGTCTAGTTCTTACCCTAAGGCTTGTTGGTGAACCTCTGGATGGAGTTAACTGTCCTTTAGTGGAGTTTGCAGACATCAGCTGAAGTTCTCAGAGGGGCGTCGCCTTGCCCTTATAAGGCAAAACCAACCGAGTGGAAAAGTATTTGAATTTGTGGTGGTACTGCTCCACTGCCTTTTCATGTCTGCACTGTCTGGTGTTCACTGTTCTTGGATACGTTTGCACAGAGGTTGTTTGCTGCCAGACAATTAGTGTTTGTCAGTGGGGTGAGCAGCATGCGTATGGGCGCTCTGTCATCTACCTCAATCTCACTCTCACAAGTGGAGTCTCACAGATCACGAGAGGAGGAGGCCGGTTCTGGATCTGCCCTCGAGCCAAATACGCATTCTGCCTTTAAAGTGCAAATACTCATGGGAAGGCAAACTCAATAGACAGTGTAAACAAAAAAGCTTTTGGATTCCGTAACAATCTTTGGATCTGATTCTGCATGCTCAGCTTCTGACAGAGAGGGGATGACAGTATGGACCTCCGGTTTTGGCATCACTGGAGATCAACAGTTTCAATATGAGATCTTTCAGCACACTTGTATCAACCACTGTAGTTTTTGGAAATTAGACTGTAGCATACTCTTCTAGGAAGCTCTTTTGAAAGCACCATGACAGCGGCAGCGTGGTACCATCGGGACATTACCCGTGTTCGAGCTGAAGAGCTGCTGGCCCGTGCGGGGAGAGACGGCAGCTTCTTGGTGAGGGACAGCGAATCTGTGCCTGGAGCCTACGCCTTGTGTCTGCTGTGAGTAAAACATTTTAAGATTGGAATACACTACATAACTTCTGCACAGAATTGCAGATGAGTAATGAGTCAATGCTAGCTGCCAAAGGGCAGAACAAGTTTACAGATTTTGGGTTGTTAGAACTGAAGGAAAAATTATCACAGTGTATACTTTAACAGATTTTTTTGTGTTCAGACTATGCTTTCAGCCAGTCAGAGGATATCAAATATGTTTGATATTTTTAGCCAGATTTGCATGCATCTTCTAACAACAAAGTTTATGTTTCTGCATGAGTTTGTTGTGTTCAGAGCAACATGAAATTTATGTCCCCAGACCATAAAACCCAAATAATTTATACATCATCTGAAAACTGAATACTTTTCATTAATTTATGGTTTGTTAGTATAGGACAATATTTGGCTGGGATACATCTATTTAAAAATCTGGAATCTGAGGGTGCAAAAAATTGCAGAAGAAATTAAAGAAACTTTAAAGTTATTTTAATTAGGTTTATTAAATGTTGATATATTTACAGTATGAAACGTGTAAACAATCTTAATGTAATATGATCTTTACATAATATCCTAATGATTTTTGACATAAAAGAAAAAATTACATTTTGACCTGTACAATGTATTTTTGGTTATTGCTATACACCTGTGTATGGTGTTTGGTACCTAGCTTTTTAAAAACCTCAAAATATTAAAAAGTCATATAGTGTATTCCAGCCTTTACACACACTTGTTGGTGATGTGATACATTTACCTAGAATGAGTTTGGCACCACACCCAGCCGTCTATTCACAGCACTTCCTGGTGACAATGACATTTTTTAAAAGTACAATCACAATAGTTACCAGGTATAGCCAATAAGTCAAATAACTATTGTAGCCCTTTTCTACAGTCTGTGCCTGTGAGATGGATTTTACAGTCTTCCCCATCAGGTTTCAGCAGAACTTTGGCAAGACAGTGACTGGGGTTACCTTTCAGATAGTTTAGTACTGTCTGTCTCAATGCACATGAGTTCCAGGAGACAAGATCCAGTCTACAGCAGTCCCTCTAGGCCCCAGCTTTATTCAGGCCTTAGTTTTCCCTGTTTTCTCCTGTCTCTGGCCCCTGTAGGAGGGAACAGGCTCCAGTGACCGCACTGCTTTCTCTCCTCTGCAGCCCACAGCCAGACACATTCCTGAAGGCTGAGCCCTCCAGCTCCAACTGCTCTCCCTGCTTTCTTTCTCTCTCATTCATTCTTCTTTTCGCTTGTTGTCTGGCTCTGCCTCATTCGTTCCCTTTGCCCTCTACCTCATCTCTTCTCTCTGAAACAGTTCACATGCAAAACATCTACTCACACAGTCACAATTCCTCTCTGTGCTTTGTTCTCTTTTTCTAGTTTACCTGGAAACACTGAGCTTTCTAATCGTGCCTTCATTGGGCTCAGATGAATATGTGTTCCAGGTTGTGTGGCCAAATGCAAATGAGCACAAGTTCTGGTTTATCTAACCTCCTATGGGCACAGAAATATGATCTTGTATGATATGACACATACAGATGGCCTTTGTGACCACATTAACAGGTTGGCTTTTATGTGACTGTGGCCTTTTATATGGTATAAATTAACTTTTATAACCTACTTTCAGAATTGAACATGCTTGCCTGTGGTCACCATGGTAACCATCAATGTGTGTGGTGTGCACATATTGTTTTATAAAGCTGCACAATGTTCCATTTATTATTTAAAGGGTTGGTTGGCTGTCTATTTTACACTTAACATGAGATAATATGTTTTGCAGAATGTCCGAGCTGATCTAAAAACTGATGAAGAAGTCACTATAAATATGGTCCAAGAACATGTACAGTATTATGAAACCATATGAGTCAAGCCGAGTTGCTCTTCAGTAAAAATCCTGCTTGACAGACACTGTTTACTTTCATTGTATGGAAAAGACCAGCATGAACATCCATAGAAGAAAGACAGCCATTATATTTTGATAGATACTACAAAATAACATGGGCTGAACTAAAAATATCTGTTTTATCTTCAAATATCTGTTTTGTCTATAGGTTCCAGCGACATGTTCATACATACCGAATCCTCCCTGATGCAGACGGGATATTGGCTGTGCAGGTGAGCAGATAAAGGAGTTTGCCAATCATGTGCACATGTCACAAGGGAAAAAAATAATGCAGGCTAAAATGATGTAGTGTTAGGCAGGATACCTAAAAATACGGTTTTACCTTTTAATGAATTTCCAATTTCACATGGAAATTACTTGACAGTCATCTAGTTACTTTCACTTCTTCTTTTAGAAAAGCAGACTTGTTCTTGTCTGCTGTCTGAAGCATGCAGCTGCGTGGTTTTAAATTGACCTTGGTGGCACTCGCTGTCAATAAAATTTTTCACACAGATTCCTCCAGCACCCACGCTCCTGATCCAGTAGGGAATGACTGGAATGGGTTTGTCTTTCTGCGTGGAGAAAATATGTGTGACATAATTGTTTCTGTGTCGAAGATTCTGGAGACACAGCAGTACTATGCATTGTTGATATTTTTGCAAATTCTTATCATGGATGAGATATGTTAGTGTGTTTCATATAGAAATGGGCAATGCTTGTTTTTAAAACACAGAATGGATAACGTATACATGCATAAGAAGACTCATATTAAGTTGCTTTGTGTTGTGAAAAAGAAGCATTTTCTGAGTGTTCTCCTCCGTCCAGTGTCTGATTTCTTTTAATCGCTTTTCAAGAGCTGCACTCTTGGAAGGAAAACATGCTGCTATTTGGAGATTTTAGGGGAAATAATTAAACGTTTTTGCCAAAATGGTTTCATCCACCATGCTTTGAAAATACAAGCTTCTAAAAAAGGCATTCAAAGAGCGGGTTATTTTATTTGTCATGATGCCTGATGGTCTAAGTAGAGAGAGAGAGAAAATGTGTGTGTGTGTGTGTGCACTTGTTTGCACAGTGGGTAGCTGGCTAGTGGTTGTTTTGCGGTATGTAGAGTTTGGCAGACGCGAGAATGAGGGCATCATAATGTAATTGTATCTTTGATCCATAAACCGGAAAATCGGAAATGTTTTGGGAGTTACCCTACCTAGACCAACTTCTTGTTGTGGCAAACCTAGTAGTTTGTAGTAGTACTGCAATTTCTGCCTTTCTTTTTTAGTTTATGCAGTATAGAGTGTCTGAAATTATTTTTTAGTGTGTAAGTCTGTCAGAATTCAAAATATTTCTTATTTAATAAAAAGGATTCTAATATTTCTACAATATCGTTTTGTAATGACATTTTTCACACTTTGGATTTTTCCTGCTAACTTTCTAAAACAATGATGTTACCTGGCCACCTTCCCTGAGTAGGGATGTAATTGTGAAATGTTTTAATGCATATTTTGAATACTCATGTTGTCTTGATCTCTGAACCCGTTTGCTAGTATGTGTTGTTGAGTCATGTGTTTTTGTTTCAGGCCACACAAGGAGTGCAGGTGAATTGTTTCCGTACTCTTAGTGATTTAGTTGTGGGCTATCAACAGCCACACAAAGGTCTGGTGGCCCCTTTGCTTTACCCTGTTATGCGTGAATCAGAGCCCAACGATGAGAGCTCAGGTAAGATGAGATGATAAACTTACAAATAACAATCTCCAAATAAAGTTGTTAGTAGTCCTTTAGTTGAGTGATTCGCTTTAGCATTTAACCAGCTCTTCTTTGTGCTATGAAGAAGGGACATTTTAGTAGCCTATTACAATGATTCATAGGCTATATGTGTTTTGGTTGTTTTAGTATGTATTACAATTTGAGTGATTCTCAATAGCTATTTGAATGGTTTAAAGAACAATGATTAATACCATAATAAAATATGTTACTATTAAAAACATGTTAAATATGTTATAAAAATATGTTATACATATACTGAGTGAGTCTGATTCAGTTTTGAGTTTTGACTGACTCTTTATAAAGAACTGGTTCAAAATAAGAATTTTTTGTGAAATCATGGATTTGCCCACTGTGACAGAAAACGCTGTGGCACGCGGATGATATTTGACAAAACTGCATATAGGCGGACGCAAAGTTTTCATTTTCATTTTGTTTTAATCATGACCCGAAGCACACGCTATTGGCCGATATCTCAGAGCTGTCCAAACCTGGTCCTGGAGGGCCGGTGTCCGGCAGAGTTTAGCTCCATCTTGCCTGAACACACCTGCATGGAAGTTTCTAACATGCCTAGAAAGAGCTTGATTAGCTGCTTCAGGTGTGTTTAATTAGGGTTGGAGCTAAACTCTGCAGGACACTGGCCCTCCAGGACTGAGTTTGGACAGCCCTACATTTACTGACACATTTCATCCCACAGGCACAAAATTAAAATGTTTAAGCTCAAATGCGGGTGTCTTCTTGCTGCAGATGGTGACGATGATAAGCCAGGTTCAACATTTGCCACCACTCCACAACGAGCAATGTCCCCTACAGGCCAGCCTCCACCTGCCAGTTCAGGAGTCCCTCATTTACTACTGCAGAGGCTTCAGGAACTCAGGCCATACAGGTACATTTATTCACACATGACCTCTGTATCAATATCAAACGTTTGGATCTGTTTCTGTATATGAAAATGTCAATGTACCCGTGTAATTTACCTCTGTAGTGCAGGCTGTGAGATCGCCCTGTTACTAGGTGAGTATCTGCATGATAATGTATGTAAGGACCTGGAGAATGTGAAAGGAGGCGCATCTGGATTGCAACACTTTCAGTCCATCCTCGGCAGAGCATGCGACAGTCTGCACAGGTGCTGTTTCTCTAACATCACATGTGCCGTCACATTATTTGAAATAAGAATATCTGAATAAAAACATTTGAAAGAAAAAAGTTGCTAATGATTTGTTTACAATAGTGAGATTGACCAGACACTGTCCAGTTTGGAGACCTTAGCGAAAGTGTTTGATCATCCTAGTGGCCACCTCACCTTCACCACAATGCAGGTACAACCCTTCCCCTAAATGTTATTTGTACACATATATAAGGCTAATACAAGCTACTATTATCAATCAATCAGCTTCTTCTTTTGTACATTTTGATGTAGTTTAATAAATTGGCTTTGCGTGCATCTTTTGCCTGAATTATGCAGCATTGCACTCTGTGTGGCTGATATAGTGAACCACAGAGTCAAAGATTAATTGCATGCTCAAACAGGAATGGGATCTTTATTGGTTTTTGCTCAGGCAAGCATTACTATTACTATTGCTCAGACTTGAATCATACTGAATCATACTATTGTAATTAGGACATTTAAGTCATTTTTACTTACAGTACCTTTAAGTAATAAACATGCATAATAAAAAAGCATTACTTATACCAGTGGTTTTCAACTATTTTAATATTCAGTATTCAAAGACCCCACAGTATAAGGCAAGTTAATTCCTTTGGTATTTATGTTGTGTGTATATATATATATATATATATATATATATATATATATATATAAAACTGGAGTGTTTATATAATAATTAACCACAATTTATTTGTGCATCTTGATTATTATTTTTTTAGCATATGTTAATATTATTATTATTATTATTATTATTATTATTATTATTATTATTATTATTATTATTATTTTAATAAGATTTAAATTTAAAGTGCCTTTGGAAGTTTTTTGGGGCCCCCTAGGGGCTGGGACCCCATAATTAGGGCCCAGAATATCATATCATATCAACTCTTTTAACTTGTGCCAGAAAACATCTGCGTGAGCATGTAATGCAAAGACACCAATGACCAATTGAAGCAAATTTTGTGTGTATAGAATGCTCTGCTTCTTCTACTTCCCCTCATATCTTCCTGTTGTCTCATAAACTCTATTTTTATTAGAATACAGGGACAAGCCCTGAAGAAAACATGGATCATCTACTTCACAAGCTCACTACCCTCTGTAACCTGTTATCATCTCTGGAGAAAAGGGTAGAGACACATATGACAAAAACAGCATACCACATCACCCTTTGTACATCTGTCTTCATAACAATGTCACAATAACAATATTATGTCTTTTTCAGGTTCTCAAAGCTTTGCAAGAAGCTGTAACCAATCACAACTTGTCTTTGAAACCATCCACTCCTCCTGAGTCTGTCACAGCTCCTAAAAAACAAGCTAGACCTAATACTGTCCACAGCTTTCAGGTAGCACATTATTGTAGTTTTGCTCACTAGTAATATGCAAGTGTGTGCCTTCATTTATGCACATGTGTTTGCGCGTCAAGGTCAAGGTGGTCAGGTACGGCAGGCAAACAGTGTCGGTAGACATAGATGCAGGAGTGCTGCTGTTTGACAAGAAGACTGGCTCATTCGGCATGGAGACTGTCACACTTGACAGAAGTGAGTTTATCTTACCTTAAAACCTGAGATAATTTAGTCTCCATCATTTTCATTCAAGGCTAGTAAATGGCATCTTTATGTTGTAGTTGTGCAGTTGGTGAAAATTCAGAGAGGCCCTGCCAAGCTGAAAATGCTCATAGACAGTCATCACAATCCACCGAGAGAACTTGTGTTTGAAAGCATGAAGGTGAGGAGAAACACTGGAATTGCCTTTGCTTTAAACGGTCCAAATCTAATAAACTGATGTGTTTCCCACAGAAACGTGAAGCTTTCTGTCGGCTGCTGCAGGTTATGAAGGCTGCTCACTCCCAGCAGTCTGAGCTGGATGTCATCTCTGTGTTTGTGGGCACCTGGAACATGGGTATGGATGTGCAATATATCATTAACAATAAAAGATAAGATGTCCTCCAGCATAATATTGCAGCAAAACATCAGAAGCTGTCGTTTCTGTATTTTGCCCGCAGGAGGCACTCCACCGCCCAGTTCACTTCAGTCCTGGGTTACTTGCTGTGGTCTGGGACTCACTCCAGATGAGTCCATTGCCCCCTTGCCTCATGATATATATGCAGTGGGCACTCAGGACAGCCCGCAGGGCGAGAGAGAATGGGCTGAGCACATCAGAGCCACTCTCCGGAGTGCAACCAACATAGACTTCAAACAGGTACGACTTTAAAATCGTCAAATCATTACATGTTCTTCTTCATATGTGATATCTATAAGAATCATTTGATTGTGTTGCATTAAATGTGTTAAATTGGTGAGAGCAGACAGTGAGTGTGTTTTTGTGTTTCTCCTGTAGGTGGCAGGACAGTCCCTTTGGAATATCAGACTGGCTGTGTTTGTGAAGCCAGAGCATGAAGGGCGCATCAGTCAAGTAAACACAGCTAGTGTAAAAACTGGCCTGGGGAACACACTCGGTACAACTCTCTCTTGCTCAAACAAACAAAAATACACACTAACTAACTCTCCCTTTCCATTCTTTTCTCGCACCCTTTTTAATATCCTTTTGTTTTAGCAAAGCAAAGCAAATCAAGTGATGAATAAATCATATTGATCTTTTTTTTAATATTACATTCAATTGTTTTTTTCTTTGTGGATACAGGAAATAAGGGAGCGGTAGGAGTTTCTCTTCTCTTTAATAACACCTCAATGGGCTTTGTTAACTGCCATCTGACTTCTGGTAGTGAAAAAGCACTCAGGTATTCACACAAATCTCAAAAATAGGCCACTGCACACCACATATCCACCTGAATATACTTTACAAAGAAGAAGCCTAGCACAAATTATCCTTAAGGCTGAAATACAGTATACATCTTAAAAAGGTCATCATAAAACAGAAACGTTAGTGGCTAACCAATGCATGGCAAAAGAAAATATGAACGGCATGACAAAATATGAAAATATAAAATGGATCACAAATGAATGTTAACACAGTCAGTTAGTTCATTGCTGTGAATTGGTGAATCAACTGATTATTTCAGTGACTATAAGCTAAAAACTTGCAGACCACAGTTTGAAAAAAATGACCCTGCTTAAAGTCCCTATAAAAGGTTGTGCTAGGTTAAGCTAGTGCTCCAAAACAATGGCAAACCTAGCGTTTAGAAGATATAAGCTTTCAAAACATACAGTCTCTCACTTCTGCCTATATGATATCATCCAGCTCTCATCAGATTTTCAGTCCAATCAAATGCTCTCTAGAATCTGAAGCATCCGGCGCCCGTGGCACATACTTCATGAGTCAGACAGTGTGAATATGCTTTCTTTTTGGGCAAATGATGACGTCTGGTTTCGTCCTTTAGCTACTAACAGCTGCAGCACGCACACAGTGTGCTTCTTTCTAGAGACACGATGGCGCAGAACATGTATTGTGCACAGACTGCTATATTTTATAGTGAAAGTGGATCGAGTTTAGGAGGAGAAACTGTTTGACAAACTGGGTATTAGAAACAGCACTGACGAGTAGAAGAGTTAACACCAGTGCCATTCATCAATATGTTTTCAAACTACGTTTACGATTATGATCACTACTGCTTTACTTTAGTAACAGTTTCCACTCAAATCATTTACTGAGCTCAACAGCTCTGGCCCAAGCTTTCATTGGAAATGATTATGTCTGGTTAACACGTACGATGAACTTGCACAAATACACAAACTTGTGGGCTGTGCACTTGACCACTTGTGTACTACCTACTTGTTGTATTTCTTGTATTTGGCCCAAGTGTTAAAGTGGGTGTGAAGACAAGCACATATAGAATTTTTCTTTATCTGATAGACACACTTTTGTTAAAACATATAAATATTTCTTTCCTATATTAAAAGAAAAACACTAATCTATGTTCCACTACCAAATTATATGCTACATTTCATTTAAAACGTCCACATGATCTTGTGTGACTGCTTTGTACACTATCATTTGCGGTAAAAGTTTTGGGTCTGTTTTTATGAATAATTTTACTCAACATATTAAGCAGCACAATTGTTTTCAGCAAATATAATAACAATCAAATCAGCATATTAGAATGATTTCTGAAGCATCGTGTGACTTGAATAATGTAGCTTCGCCATCACAGGAATAAATTCCATTGTTTTTTTAAACAATTGTAAATTAAATTGTTTTTGCCGTATTTATCAGCAAATAATTGCAGTGTATGTGACAGCGTCTGTCTTGCATTGCTGCTTCTTTTTGTTTTAGGAGGAACCACAACTTCCAAGACATCCTCAGACTCTTGTCTCTTGGAGAAAAGCAGCTCAGCACTTTTGACATCAGCCTTCGTTTCAATCATCTCTTTTGGTGTGGAGACCTCAACTACCGCCTGGACCTGGATGCACTGGTCACATAGCTTAAATCCACTTTATTTCTCTCCAGATATTAGTCGCTCTTGCTTTACTTACACACTGCTTTTTATTTAACTGTGATCAATAGCCTTTCAAACATTGCTCCTAGGAGACTCCATTAAGCGCATTAAATTGCACTGAGTTCATTTGTCCTTGTGCTCACTTGTATCATATATTGAAGGTCATCTGTCCCTGACCGAGGTCTTTTTTTCTGCAGGACATATTGAAGCATGTTTCAAAGCGAGAGTTTGAGGAGCTGATGTGTGCAGACCAATTGACTAGAGAGCGGCACAAAAGAAAGGCCTTCTTTAACTTTAGTAAGAATCTCTCCTCTCCTCTCCTCTCCTCTCCTCTCCTCTCCTCTCCTCTCCTCTCCTCTCCTCTCCTCTCCTCTCCTCTCCTCTCCCACAGACACATAGAATCAGTAGATGTTTGCCATTTTAATATTTTGTTCTTACTCTCTCTGTTAAGAGGAGGAGAAGATTTTGTTTCCACCCACCTATCGTTATGAACGTGGTTCTAGAGACTGTTATCTATGGCAGAAATACAAGTCCAGTGGGGTAAAACATTTTTGTTGTTTATGACATCCTACCATCTTGTTTACACCTGTGAATCACAATGAGTGATAGGATTAGGTGTGACAGCACAGAAGATTACAATTACTCATCTCAACCCCTTATGTTTTATTTTATTTAGTTTTAATAAAACTATTCAAACCTTCATCAGGTGCAAGTCAACGGGCCGTCATGGTGTGATAGAGTTCTGTGGAAGTCCTACCCAGAGTCTCATATAATCTGTACCTCATATGGTAAATTATTCCTGTTTCCTTCTACTCTTATTCTCTTTAGCGTAGAAGCTTTCTTAAATAAATGTAGTCCATGTAACAGCCATGGCTAGACAAACTCCATTGTTGGTTTGCACTTTAGCTCGAGGGAAGTAACTAAAACATTGGACTGCTATTTTTGTAGCATTTTGGAATGAGATGTGTGCTGCACTATAAAGGTTTACTTTGGGTACGATTGTAGGTCTGCGGTTGACAGTCATATCCTGTCCATCTGTCTACTCTTCAAACATGTGAATTTAGCTTCCTCAGCACAGGCCTCCAACAAATATTTCGCTGGTGTATAATGATCACAGCCAGCCCTGACCAGATGCTTAGTATTTCATAACTACTTCACATTAGTATTTTTAGTATCTTATTCATTTAAATGGCAGCATTTAATGGAATGGGAATTTGATGTTTAATTAATTGGGTTATTTATTAATTGGATGTTACTAATGTTCAGTTGACGGTTTGTATGGTTTTAATGAGGCTGCCAAGCGATTAACCGAAAACTTTTATTTTAAAATGCGACTAGTTTTTAGACTTAAATAAAAAAAACTACATCCCAATTACAGTTTCATTAAAGAGTTTCTAAGCATGCAATATTAAACAAATATTTTACCTGATCCTATCAGGATGCACAGATGACGTCTTCACCAGTGATCACTCTCCTGTTTTTGCAACTTTTGAAGTGGGTGTGATATCACAGTCTCCCAAAACAGGTATGGAGTCCTTTTTCACTTAAAGTTTTTGACACTGGAGTTTTTGACCTTTAGGTCATTGCATAACTCAGGGAATTATTTTAAGGGTTGCTGAACATGCATTTCATTAAGGAACCACCATTTCCTTTTGCCATTGAACACATTTTTTGCCAAGGCTGGTTCATTTTTACCAGCACCGGCATGATTAAGCCTAAAACAATTTCAGGTTTTAGATCATCCGTAAAGGTTAGTGCACCAAAAAATGTAAATCCTATAATCATTTACTTACTCTAATGCTGTTCCAAACTCATTGTTCATCTTAGAAACTCAAATGAAAAAATATTTGAAATCAAATCTGAAAACCACACTGGTTTCTGTATGAGTTCAGACTTGATATGTGAAGGGGAAAACTCACTGGTTCTCACTTGCACATTTGAGCTTCCATTTACTGTGTTTGATGTGCTCAATCTATGTATTTTGATGTTTATGTAAATTAAATCATAATTTTTTTCAGTTGTACCTCTTCAGAAGCCTTTGATTCAATTTTTTTATTTATATGGATTTCTTTTACAATCTTTTGATGAACTTTTCAAAGCAGAACAGAAATCTTTTAGATTTCATAGGCAATTTTTTCAATTGTGTTTCAAAGATGAACAAAAATCCTTTGGGTTTCGAATGACATGAGGGTGAGAGAACTTTACAATCCTTATAATTCAACAAATATATATATTTTAAATTGTGTAATTGTTCAGTGTTTCTCTTAGTGTCATTACCATCTGACAGCCCTCTTTGTCCATCTCTGTGAATGTAGAATTGGGTTCAGAGAGAGCCAGCATTGAGCTGGAAGCGATTGAGGCCATAGTGAAAACTGCAAGCAAGGCCAGGTTTTTCATTGAGTTCCACTCACGCTGTCTAGAAGGTATCTTTTGTGCTATAATCAATTTTTCTTTGCCAATCTGCTTCCTTTTGAAATGTCAGAAGGTCATATGATAGTTCTTTCTTCTTCTGTGTAGAGCCTCGTCGTTCTGCTGAGAATGACTCACAGTGCTGTGAGGTACAAGGGTTTCTCAAACTTGGCTGGTCTTCAAAACAGTTCCCCAAGGTTGATACCATTTGGCTCAGTGTAGCCATTTGCATATAAAATCTTTTTTTATAAGGATTTGACACATAAGTTTGGTACACCAAGTGAATTTTTTCTTTTTTTGTCCTCCTTTTTTCAGCTCCACCCAGCGTTCTCAGATTTAGAGCACCTCCGGGATCAGCACTTGCTGTTGTCTGTCAAGTCATGTGATGGCTTTGAGTCATACGGTACATGATCAAGCTCATTGAATGAAGTTTCTCTGAAACAGTGGTTTGGTTTTTAGAAAGAAATTACACTATAACCAGCAATATACACATCCTCTTGAGTTCAGTGAACTAAGGGCACTGTTGAAAAATTGTGATCACATTGGGCATTTTTACAACTAGTCATGCATTTCCTCTGATCGGATATTTGTCCGATTTGTTAAAATGGCTCCATTTAAACTTGGCCACGAAAATGTGTCTCCACTAAACAGGTATAAATCCAATCTTTAATTTCTATGCTATATGCAAATTTAGTTTAGAGTTGAAAGGAACAGATGTGCACAGTATTTTATTGATCATCAGCTAACTTCAGAATCAAAGAGACAGCGGCATAAACACTGGAAAGATAAGCTATTCGTACTACTTTTAATGAAGTGTGTGTGTGACTGTTTGGGTCAGTTTGCACAAGACATACTCCTCTGCAGCGATGCCTGTGGCTTTAGCGACATTTTATCTGGTTACATATGTCATACAGGCTAAAACACAGTCTCACACTAATATTTTTTTAACAGATTGGTAGGAGTAAAATTTACATATGTGGTTTCAACAACTAGATGCATTTACACTTTTGTCTAGAATGTGTCCTAGACCAACTCCTGAAGTAACTGGGTGTATACAGGCCTAGAGATTGTATATGTTATGGGAGTTCTGCCATTTCAGGTGAGTGCTGTGTGGCTCTTCGCTCAGTAACGGGGAAATCATCAGATCTGTTTGAGACATGCTTGACTCACAGAGGAGAAGAGATGGGTTCTATTCGAGGTCGAATCAGGGTTTATGCACCACCAGACCGCCGAAGGTTCCGGGAAAGGGTCTACGGTTGGTTATCATTTCCTCAAATATACCCTGTTGTAGTTCCTCTGCTTTGGCTCTATTTTCATTTTCTATCTACCGTGACTTCCTCTTTTGCTGTCGTACTGCCTGATCTTGTCCAGATGCATTTTGAGACCTTCACTGAAATGTGACTCTTAACTTAGTGCTCATTGAACACCCAGTGGCTTTGTCACAGATGACTACAATATTTATGTCTTCTGCACATTGCAGAGTGGCTGTGCATGGAGAAGGATGAGAAAGAAACATCTCGCCAGTCTTCCTGTGCATTCTCAAACCAGTGAGTAAAAAATAGACCTGGGTTACTTTATTTTTGGTAACACTTTATTTGACGGGTACACCTATTAGTTGCTTATTAGCATGCAAATTACTAGAATATTAGCCATTTATTAGTTCCATATTAATGCCTTATTCCAATTCCCTAATCCTTCCCAAGACCTAAACTTAACAACTACCTTACTAACTATTAATAAGCAACAAATTAAGAATTTATTGAAGGAAAAGTTTTAGTGTTACCATATTTTTATTCACATGATCGTGTTCTGCTACCAATTCCAATTGGATATCACCCTGATTACACTTCATGTTCCCACTGTAGAGCACCATCATCCTCACATATGGCAGCGCCTAACAGCTACACCAATCCTGCGTACTTCATCTTTGAGGGGGTGCCTGTGTTGCGACGAGTCGAAGAGACTCCCTCATCCGGCAAAGAATCCCAAGTGGTATGTGCCAAAGATGCTGTGATTCAGCTCCCCAGAGTGACTGGAGGTCACAGCCATGGCAAAAGGTCTGCTCGGAGGTCTGACTTCACAGAGATTGAGATTCCTGGATCTTTAGCACCCTATAAATCATCTTCCGAGACTCAAAGTGAACTGACGTCAACCGCATCCTCTTATCAGCTTTTCCCAGGTCCAGATGTTCCTAATACATCCCCAAACCAAAGACACACCACCACCTCCCCGAATACATCTTTACTGTTACAGTCCCATAAGAAAAATACAACACAGGATTCAGTATTATCTGTCAAAAAAGTCACAAACCCCTACATGAACAGTTCTGCTTTTTCACGGGACACACAGGCGCCACTCAAAGAAAAAGTCAGAAAGGACTATCAGAGGCTACATCAAGATCAGCCCCCTTCAATGCGAAATGGACCAAAGCTGTACCCATATATATCCACAAGGGTTCCCGTTCATGAATTCTCAGTTCCCTGGACAGAAGAGCAGCCAACTACAGCTTCAGGAGACAACTCGCTTACAGCCCTCCAAATTGCTAAATCACTAAGTGAGGTGGATTTTCAGCCAGTAAATAGAAAGTACCAGTTTAATCAAATGTCGCCTCAGCAAAGGCATCATGGATATAATTATGGTTTAGCTAGTGAGAGAAACTACAGCTGGGAGAAAGAGGTAAGTTGAGAGTAATTTCCTGATACGGATTGTGGTTTTAGTGTAAATATGGATTTTAGTATTAGCTTTGTTGAATACAGAAGTAGCGTGTGTCCGCAGGTGTCAGTCTTACATGGAGCTCCAGAAACAGTGCGGGAGCTGCTTAGCACTCTGGGTTTGCAGCGCTACACCCTGGACCTCAGCCGTAATGGCTGGGATGATCTTGATTACTTCAGGTATGGTTGATGTGATGTAGCCAAAAATCATCTTCATTTGCTTCTTTACTCAGAACCACTTGCTTCAGTTAAAGCTACCCCAAAATGAACATTTTGTCATTAAACACTTTACTCCCATGTCGTTCCAAACCTGTAATAGCTTTGTTAGTCTTCACAACACAATTTAAGATATTTTGGATGAAAACCGTGAGGCTTGTGACTGCCCCATTGACTGCCAAGTAATGAACACTGTTAAGGTCCGGAAGACATTGTCAGAATGGGTCCACTGCTGGCAGACGGACCCATTCTGACAATGTCTTTCATATGTTTCTGGGCCTTGACTGTGTTAATTCAATGGGACAGTCACAAGTTAATTTTTAAGACAAATTAAGCTTTTACGGGTTTGGAAAGACATGGGGGTAAGTGCTTAATGATCAATTTTTATTTTGGGGTGGACTAGCCCTTAATTGATTCTAAGCAGCAGTGGTGCTTCGTGAAGTGTGTGTCAATGTGTGTACGCTTCTCATGCAGTGGTATTACAGAGGAGGAGCTGTGTGCAGCGGGTGTGTCTAACCCATCCCATCGACGAAGAATCTTGGAGAACCTTCCCAAGATCTGGGACTGATCTGAAAAGATAATCAGGTGTCATATCGGGAGACCATAAATGACAAGTTCAGTATTTGTATTAGTAATAAATATTTTTTTTACTCCTTCTAATTTTAAATTCTATTCATAATAAAGTTCATCACACAATGTGTTTATTCTGTTCCTGTGGTACTAAACATACAGTGTGGAATAAACTACAGTCTCACACTTGCTTCGAACAATCCAAACAAATCAGGTCTATCAATAAAACACAGGCTCTCTATTTGCATTGATCGTCTTGATACTCATACTTAGTTACTGTGTATATAATAGCACAAAAAATCAACCTTGTCTTATCTGAGCATTAGCTGTGAAATGTTCTGGTTCAATACAACTTGCATATATATTTAGCCTAGTTACTGTATTTATTCCTAGACATTACCCTTTTAAAAGTGCATAAACCAATTGTTTGCTAAAGGAGTCCGCTGGTTACCCCAGAGATTGAATTGCAGTGATGCTGTTCTCCCCTTTACTTAAGAGATAAGCTCATGGATTTTTAATGCTTAATTGCGCAAACATAATGATTTCCAGTATGGTCTTACAATGCTGGGACAAATGTAAATATAACCTGCAAAAAAGGTAACAGAATGAGCACTGTTCACATTTTTCCTGAGCATTATAGGTGTAAAATGATGTCCCACAGGGATTTAATACACATCGTAAAATGTCAGTCTATTTGTTTTTATTCAGATAAAACTATAAAACCAACTAGCTATGCTTAATTTATGATGTTACCTTGACATCAGCTGAATTCTCCCACCTCAACAGTCCTAAGGCCTTTATTTTGGCTTTTATTCTGTATATCTGCTATATTAGAAATTATGTAATATTTACCTTAAATTATGGTGATCGTTTTAAAAAGTTACAGAACAAAAAAATGTATTAACGGGTGATTTTTACATTTTTCTTCTTCTTTTTTTAAATCTATACTTTTAAGTGTCAATATTTGATCATTTTTAAACTTGAACAAATGGTACAGAAGGCTGTTTGTATAGAAACAGTATCTTTCAGAACTATGTTTGCCCTGGGATAGAGCTGACTCTTAGACATATCAAAAACAACGAGTCTGGAGTGTTTGTAATGACATCAACATGTCCAGAGGATGTCCAGAGACATGCCTTGCGTAAGTGCAGTAATCCGATGGGTGGATGGATAGATCGATCTAGACAGACAGCAAAATATTAATCGGAGAAAGTTCACATCAAGTTCACATCCTTGTGCGCTCTTGGCATCTCAGTGAGTCTGGATATTACATCATTTTAAGCTTATCACTAATAAACTTCCTTTCTGCTCTTTCATAAAATGTCCCTTTTTATCACTCCAGTAGTTTGTGGCTCTTCTCGTCTCTTTCTTTGCTTTCTCTGCTTTTCCGTGACACAAAGGAAAGTGGGCGTAGTAGGCATTTATTCTGCATCAGCCTGCCTGACTTCACCTGTCAGTTATTATGTAGGCCGGAGATGAAGAGTGAAACTGAGCTGTATTCCCTGTAGCCTACAGTTTACATCACATTACTGAAACACTATCCCACTCACATTCCTGTACAATTTATTCTATTTCCCATAACTCCCCCTTAACCATAAGGCCAGCACTGCAAAGGAAGTGGGTCTTACCATATATGCAAACTAATCTCCATAGCTTTCACACAGCTGCTATTTTTTTCAGGAGATCTAATGTTTTTTTCTTTCTTATAACATCACAGAAGTCAGTGATGTATAATACTAGCACATTGTCAATATGTATTTGAAAACGATATCATATTATTTAACTTCAAACTATGTAGTTTATTACTGCAGCCAACATCATAAAACAATTGTGCAAATATTCAATGTGAACTTTAACTCAGAGAAGCGTAGCAGTCATGCACCCTATTATGGCACTCCAACTGATCACCAGCAGATAAAAGACTTTCTTGCAGTAACCTTTCGTCCTGTTCGTTGAGCTTTCCAGAGACTCTAAATCTCCATTTTTTACATTGTCTGCCCAGGTCAAACGCAGTCACAGCAAATGAGCAGACAAGCTCTCACTATTCAAATTGAACTTTTTACTAAATATTAACTTCGCTCCAAACAAATATGCATAAGCTCCCCTAGAACCTACATTTCTTTATAACCTCTGTTACTGGATATGGAAGACCTGCAACTTCTTTGGAACTTCAGTGCACTATTTTGGAGAAAAAGACGCAATTCCTTGCACACACACAGTCACATGTCTGGCTTGAAGTGATACGCGAAGTGAAACAGAATGAAGGAATGCAATTTGTGGTTAATTAGATCCAACTACGTTTCAAAAATATCCAGGAAATTTAATTATTAAGCGTCTGTCTGGAGTTGCTATGACGGACCGAAAACGTGTGCGTGCGATGAAGTCTCGTATGATGTGCCTACAAGGATTTTATCATAAAAACTGGGCAGTATCGTTTACGAGAACCAACATGCAATGTTTAAAGGGCATGTGAGATGAGCTTCGATTGTAAATTACCGTCTGTGTGATGGGCAAAGATGACAGAAACTGATAAGAGCTTACTATGACACTGAGATGAATTCAAACCAATTATGTTTGGACTGGAGAATGACATTATAAGGAATAGTAAAAAAAAACATTTCCTCGTTTATCTAAAACGGGCTCTTTTAATACCTTAGCAGGCTTCTCGTAGTATTTTAAAAAGTGATGAGATACTGACTAATACCGGTCACTAAAATGTGTGAAGTGGTCTCGAGGATCCGAGGGAGAAAGTTTGGCGCTGATTCCCCGCCCCTCAGCTATAGCTCTCACCTAGTCCAGCGGAGCTCAGCAGTTCGAGCGCGCCCATGCGACACATTTGGATGCCTAAACCTTTTAAACAATTAGTTTTTTTGAAACACTAGCGTCAACCATCTATTTTCATGTTTTGACCTGGGAAGGGACGTTCAGTTGAGTGAACGGTAAGTTTTAGCACGTGAAAACAACTGCGCGTGCTCCCCTTTCTCTCTCGGTTCTGGCAAAAAAACAAAAAAACGTCTAGCGCATGTTACCCTAAATGCGTGAGAAAAAGTTTTTCTGTTTTGTGATTTAGTATTAAACAGCATAGTGCTCACACGGGTTTCATATAAGAGAACGTTATCTCGGCTACTGTCATGATGAATGTAAATCAGTTTTCTTGCATATAGTTTATGTGCGGATTTTGAATACTGTTTTAGACCTAAACCCTGTGACTTCTAAGCACACAAAAGACGAGTCTATTCTTTGTAGAAGCTTTCAGCCAGTAATTTATGTTGATTTTATAGCTTGTGACATAATGTTACACACTGAAACACCTAACTCGCTCTTTCTGAAAATTGCTTTAAACACCTTTTGTTGTTATTTTAACAGAGAAATGACTTCGTTCTTAAAGAAAAGCGTCCCAGGGAATTTGTCCCTTCCATACACCACACCGATACCAAGGTCTGTGAAGGAAGTGAATTTCACCTGTGTCTTCAATGAGGAGTTCAAGTACATTCTGCTGCCTGTATCCTACTCCCTGGTGTGTTTCCTGGGACTGATACTTAACTCTGTGGCTCTGTGGATGTTCATCACTAAGATGAGGCCCTGGAAACCCAGTACGGTTTACATGTTCCATCTGGCCCTGTCGGACACGCTCTACGTGCTCTCCTTGCCTATGCTCATATACTACTACGCCAACCGCAGCCACTGGCCTTTTGGTGTTTTTCTTTGTAAGATTGTGCGGTTTCTTTTCTATGCTAACTTGTACTGCAGCATCCTGTTTCTCACTTGCATCAGTGTGCACCGCTACCTTGGTATCTGTCACCCCATTCGCGCTATGACTTTGATCAAGCCACGCCATGCCCACATTGTGTGTGGTTTTGTCTGGACCGCTGTTATAGCCTGCCTGGTGCCCAAATTGATTTTCGTCAACACTTCTACAAGAGGAAATGACACTTTGTGTCACGATACCAGCCGCCCAGATGAATTCAACACATATGTTACCTACAACTCAGTTATGATGGTTCTGCTGTTCATTCTGCCGTTTCTGGTCATCATGGTCTGCTACTGTTTAATGGCACGGGCCCTTTGCCAACCCCGAAAAGGCCTTTCCCAAAGTCAACAGAGTTCATCCCGGAAGAAGTCCATTAAACTTATCATAGTGGTGCTGGTTGTGTTTGCGATCTGCTTTGTACCCTTCCACATCACACGTTCGCTCTACTATGCCTACCGTATTCTAGACGCAGATTGCAGGTCACTTAACATCATCAACTTTGCTTATAAAATCACTCGCCCGCTTGCTAGTATGAACAGCTGTTTGGACCCCATCCTCTACTTTCTGGCAGGGGATCACTACCGCTCTAAACTCCTCAGAGCGTTCACTAGACAAACGCCGAACACTCGTTCTACTGCGTATGTGCATGATAACAAGATCGGGCTGGGCTTTAAGAACCCAGATGCCCAAGCTGGCACTGAGTCAAGACTCTAGATTACACAAAACTCCACACATTTTGGGTAATCTTTTAAAAAGCAGTTCTGGAAGACTGCCACAAATTTTGTAAGACATCCCAAGCGTTCTCTGTCAACAGTCATAATTTTGCAGATACATATCCAGACGAATTCAGGACAGTCTTGTAAGCATAGATAAAAGTAAAGGAGATCTGTTTGGAGAAAGGTTTCTGCTTTCTTTATGCACTTCCAATGTTTTTTTTTGTTTTTTTGTATGATCGTTGGTGCAGAGGAACTGCGGCATGTTTTAGAAAAGCTCTGATGGCCAATCGCTCCTGGTTACTTGTGATGTTGAAGTTTCTCACTGTTGGTCAAGGACACAGCTTGGCAGTGTTGGGGTTCTGTCAACACTGAAAACAAAACCTTCTCTATATCACAGAGATGGACTCTGGCCTGTGACTGTTACTACAGAAATGCCAGTGCAAAGCCTTTTGTGTGAGTGAAGGTCCTGTGGTAGGAAATGAAGGTGTGAAATCCTTCTGCCAAAAAGTAGGACTTGAGTTTTCATAGAATTTCACCAATGAAATAAATTAATCTTGTATTGAATATTGAAGAATACCCAATTTATTCCTTTATGTTAATCCTGAGTACATTGCAAAGACAAGACACAATGCTGTTAAACTGGCATTTATTTAAATCAAACAGAAAAGTAGGAAAAGGCACTTTGAGTGAAAAGGTGAATGATTGTGGGGGAAGCTGAAATTCGAGCTGCAGTCGTGCAGTTATCCCCGCTTGGCTTGCTTCATTCCTCGTGCAGATGTTTTTCTCCTTTGGTGGAGCAGATCTACAGCTGTGTTGCTGTAATTGTGTGTTTGTGTGTGTTTGTGAGTATTTGCATTGAAGGGCTGAATGAAGGAGGAAAAAAGATTGAAGAATTCAGATCCGTTTTGGCGTGCTGAGGAGAGAGATTTTTTTTTTCTGGACGCATCCTCTGTGGGAATGTTTAAAAGTTGTATTATTTTGTGTTTAGTTTATGACGGCTCTGGACATATTTTATGGTACTTTAATTTGTGTTTACATGATGTGTTTTGTATTTACTTTGTGTTTTTTTCTGCATATCCTGTGTCGGTTCTATATGCCCCTCTCTGATACAAACAAAATCACAACTAAAATAAATCAGAAGAAGAGACGGTACTTGTTTACAAAATCTTTAAGTAGAATGAAAGGGCCTGTTTTATATACAGCATGCTAGAAAGTGTGCTTTAAAGCTAATAATTTATCTCTGCTATGTGTTTTTTTATTCTGCCAAGAATTTATTGATCATGCAATACATTTGTGTACACTAAATTATTTTTTTTGCAACTGTTTATATCTTACCATATATGCTGTACAGTATGAGATTGTGAACCTAGAGAAAGAAAGTATTTGATATATTCATGTGATATGGCATAAGATGTTGCATTTTACTTTTTTGAGATTGTAAACTAGTGATGCTCTTGAGGCTCTCGGTAGAAGCTCTTCTTTTTTTGCTTTTGGTCAGTAGAGGTCCCCAGAGCTGTTTTCAAATGTTTCTAATGAGGAATGAGTGCATTGACTTAATACCCACATCTCCTTCAGCTCTCTGTCCAGTGCCTTTGGCTGTGATAAACAGACCTGTTGGTTGCTGTTTTTTTTTGTGTGGGGTTGTTCAGGTCATGAATAGTTAATATGCACCGGAGATAAAGAGTTAATGTCCCTCTTCTTTTCTTGCACTAAAATCACCCTAAATATTTGGGAACAAGTGGCATCAAATACATCAAGGCCCATACACAATAACAAAAAGATGACTACAGATTTCTGTTCAAAGTGAGAAAAACATCTGTAAATAACCTCTGCGTATAATACAATCCAAAGCAAACAAATAAGTGTTTAAGTGCTGCAGTTGCAAGTTTTGTTTTTGAAGTGGTAAGCTTGTAATGCTTCTACAGGTAAATATTGCGCACTCATATGTTGTTGTCAAAAAGGGTGGGTGATGTTCTAATCGGACATTTTTTCTCTTTAATAGTCCTCATTTATAGTCCCTCCCCCTCTGTGTCTCATGTCCTGAACTGTTTTCATCCTCTCATTCTTGTGCAGTGCCCAAGGACAAGGGTTGGGAGAAATCAATGTTGTGAAGCACTGCAATACAATACTCATAAAAGACATTGAGCAATAAAAAATTTAACTGCCGGAGAAGTATGGTTTTTCCCATCAGTTCTAGCAATAAGTAACCTTTATGTGTTTTATTTGTGTTGTCCACTGACATAAAAGAGCCCTTTACACAGTCTAAAGTGAATTGATTTCTTTGGTCACAAAAGCATGTTTTCGATCAATCTTCATCAATCTCTTTACAGCTCCGCAAAGTGGATGTTCATATGAATCTGGGAAACAACAAAAAGTGTGTGGTACTGTACGTACAAACCACATTAAATAACACACACATATATATTATAATTGCATGTACAAGAAAAGTTTTTCTTTGAATAATAGATGTGTGCATGTATATATATATTTCAGAAAATAATTTGTTATATATGAAATATTTATAACATAAATTAAATTAATGTAAGTATAGAAATAGAAATGCATGTAAATATTTTCTAAATTATTGTATGTTTTATATATACATAATAAACATATACAGACCACACGTGTTATGCAAACAAAAGCTTTCATTTCGGATGTGATTAATTGTTTGACAGCATACACACACACACACAGCTTTAGTTTGTTCTCTGTACATTGTAATATTAAGCTTTACAATTCTTCAAATCGCTATCTTCAAATCACAGAGTTGTTCCTATTTGTTAGCAAGAACTTTTAAAAAATTTTAAATAAAGTACCATTTGTTTTACTGTCTTTTATATATTTTTGTAGGTACAGGTTAAAAGTAAGTCATTTAATAATTTTTTCCATTAACATATTGAATGACAAAACATTTGCTCATATTCGCTCATATATTCTGACATTTTTATATTTTCATTACTTTGAAATACAATCTATGTATATAAAATGTACATTTCGTTTGATTCTGATACCAAAATATGTATGCAGTTAAATTGTGTTTTATTTAGCTTTTTCTTTTATAGAAGGCAGCCCATCAAACAATTGTGCTGACGACAACGTCTCTGTGGAAGATTGTGTAAGTTCATTGGCACTCGTTTTTTACATTCATATGTTGCTTCCTATGCAAGCGGTCAACACCAAAAAACATGATACATCTTGGCTAAATCTGCATATTAAACCTGATTTATATAAAGTTAGATGAGGAGTTAATGTACTTTGCCATCATACAGACATTCTGTTTCTACCTACTGAGACACTTTTTATAAGCAAACTGTTCAACCTGGAACGCATGATGACTTTACTTTCACGGTCTCTCTGTTCTGTTGTTTGTCACATTCGAGAATAAACGAATGATTTCAAGGACATGGACAAGGACTGAGATGCTGAGAGTAGAGAGGAAGAGTGACATAAAGAGGAAAGAAGTTCATTACCCAGCTGAAAAGGAGGCAAATGGCTTTCATAGTCGCCATGGGAACAGGGCTTTCTCTCCCTGACAAACCTATAATAAGGTACTTCACTGGCCTAAACACAATTATTGCATGCTAAAAAGGGAAATATTGCTTTCCAATGTAATAGGTGGTAGATATTGATTCACATGGGTGTTCAAGCAGACATTCAGTATAAATGTTTAATTTGCTTTTTAATTCTGATTTTGGCCACATGAACATTTTCACAAGAAACTTTTCTTAATGCTGTTACTAAGTTGGCACAGCAGTGAATGAAGGGGCAAAATAGAGCAGTTTGTAGTTGTTTTAATATTCATTGAAGGCTAAAGCCAAACAACCTATTTGGAATAAAGGTAAATTTCACAGTACTGCTATTACTCCACCTTTTTTTTTTTTTTTTAGAAAAAACAAATATTTTTATAATCTCAGGAGTTAAATTATTACACAAAAAGACACAAAGTATCAAATATAATTACTCTTATAGAAGCAACAAAGAAAAAGGATCAAAACAAGATGTTTAAAACAGCTTTAAATTGTTGTTGTAGTTTTTCAATAAATTAAAAAGTGTTCTGTTTAAATAAACTTTTTTTCTATGCAAAAATAATGACAAAATTTTACCATGATTTGTAGAAAACTAAAATGTCATTCGGTGTCTTGTCTATTTACCACATATTGACAAATAAAAATACTTTACATACGTATTTTACATTAACCATTAATCCACTATTTATTTAGCCATTTTCAGCAATATTTTTTGTTCATTTAACATTCTGAATAATTCTTTCATATATTTTAGTATGCACAAATCAGAATAAGTATGTTGTTTCAATGTTTACATAAATATATGTGTTTCACTGAATAACATAATTTCACCCACATTTTGATGTTTTATTCTCATTTTATTTTCATTTTGTACACCTAAACTTAATGTAGACTTAATGTTAAACTTAATGTTAAAAGTAGCCACTTTAATTGCGTTTGATATACTTTCAATGCACATATTACTTTTTAACTTCTTTTATTGCAGACATTAAAATAAAATCAAATAAAGTCTTTGACCCTAAAATGTTTTAATAATACTGCTTGTATTATTACTATGTATAGATGTTTAGAAAATAGTAGAATCTTAAGATATAAAAGACCTAATAATAGAATATTAAAAATAAAATATAAATCAAAACATAAAAATACTAACAAATTTTAATTAAAATAATATTTATTCATTTAAACATTGAATGTATATATATTTTTTCATTGATTGAAATAAGGCATATAATAATCGTCAACGTATATAATGTATTAAATTAATAAGAAAGCCTTCTCTTTAATGAGTGATAAATTGCTAATAAAATCCTAGACTTCAGTTACTGATCAATCTGCTCCGGGTGCTGCAGGGATGCTGAAGGCTCACGGCTCTGCTGGAGGCCAGGCTGTATGTGGCTGATGATCCCACATATAGAGCCGGGAGCTGTGTGTAGGGGTTACTGGGGATTAAACAGCCCAAATCAGCTCGGCCACCCTGACCTGGGCAAATTGTTTTAAACCCCATTACAGCAGCCTCACTATTTCCTTCTTATCAAGCCCCCTGCAGCTTCTCATTAATATTCAAGATATATGGCTGTGCACTCTGTATCATTGTCTATTAATGAGACAGATAATCATTCATTCAATTATCAGACCGTCAGCCCACGACTGTGCCCACCGGGTTAGCCTGGTTCTCAGTCGCCAGGCAGGTTGGAACAGAGGGGTGCCAGTCAGGAGGTGAGGGTGATAGTGGGGATTACACCATATTAAAGTCTTTAATAAGACAAACAGCTTGGGAGGGTTAATGCTGAGCAGGTTTCTGGAGACCACATATCTGGCTTGCGTTTTTTAGGGAAACTTTTGAACAAGGAAAAATCCTGCTGAAACAGGCACACTTTTAAACCGTGATGTGTAGGATCTGTAGGTTGACCCTGACCTCTGCTGAGAGATCAAGTGCACTGTTGATTCCTGCTGAGCAGATCTGTTCTCCTGCTGTGAGGGCAAATGCCCGGGCCACAACGAACCACTGAGGACAGTGATAAACATGTCTCTTAATTGACATACGCGCATGTAATCATACATCAGAGCAACCTGCAAAGCGAGTGCACTCGCTCTCCTTGAATGAACTTAACTTATGTGGCGAGCTTTTGCTGTCAGCGGAAGGCTGGGAGACGCCGGTCCGAGAGGGTAAAATGAGAAGGTGGAAAAGATAGCAGGTGAAATGTTAACAAAATCATAGAAAATCCTGAGTTTGATAAATTCCTGCATTTTAAATGAACAGAGGTGGCCGCGGCTGTGGGAGAGCTTTGTCGCCGGCCCATTTTCTCTGCACAAGGCGCGCAGTCCCGGGGTCAGCGAAGTTACGAAAGTAATTAAAGCAGCTTGATTCACCGCCTGCTGCAGAGAAAAGAAAGCAAGCTGTCGTTCTGATTTAGAAAAATAAATTACAATTTTAATAAAGGGGTGTGGGATGGGGGTGCTGCGCTGTCTGGGTTGGATGGGAAAGCAGCGGGAGGGGGTGGTCTAAGGGTTTCTAGCTGCCTACTTATCAATAGTTGCAATTTTTTGAAACCACATCGGTATTACATTGCGAAGGCACAAGTGCCCTTAAAAAAAGAAAACCCAGGGAACATTAACATACTGATTTCATGCGCGTGGCAAAGGGTCTGTGCCAATATCAGAGAGGACTCAGCACTCCTATTGTCTGCTAGAACTCTGGTCTCCTCTGATATGAAAATTCAATTATATTATAACTAGATCTCGCGCTGCGTTTTGACAGTCGACGGTAGCGTTTTGCCAGCTGCATCAGTGTGGGGGACCAGAGGGTCCTGATAGCGCTGAGGCAGCCTTTCAGCCATTGACATGTTTTTGGGGGACAAGATTACTTAAATGTGTTGCATTTAAGGAAGGAGAGTTAATCTAATGCATTGCCATTATCTCTCTCAGGTAATTCCAATACCACCCCCAATCTGCGTGTTTACGCGCATGCACATCCGCTCATATTCCCACTTACACTACACTGCCATCAGATTCGCCGCTGTCTCTCTGCTCGCCACAATGGGTGTTTATTTATTTATTTTTATCTAGTCATTGCCTGTAAATAAACAGGAAGTTTTGGCTGACGGGAATCATTTTCTCGACGGCAAGCACTTTTTAAGTGACAGCTTTCTTGGCTCTCTGAGAGCTCGGGTTATTCAGGTTATTCAGAACTCGGGTTAAGTTGTCATTGAATTGCTTACATTCATTAATTCTTTCACACAAGAGGTGCGGGGGGTGGAACTGTACCTTGTTAAAATGTATTGAGATGTTCAAACACTTTTTAACTTATGCCTTCTGAGATGTATTCTTCAGAACGTGTAGAACTCCAAAGAGCAAACTCCTTGAACTTTGTACAGTTACTTTGCAAAAATTTCTGTCACTGCTGACTAGAGGAAGATGAATCGATGTGTTTTATGTTCATTAATTAAATTTTCGTGTCCTCCTTTCAGGGGAAATGTTTAGATGTGTGTACTTACTGTTTTGTTCAGATTAGCTTTAGGCTTAAACCCCGAGATAAACTGCATGATTTTCAGCTGTCCCAGATGAAAGATTGACGGCCAATCAAAAATCACTGCAATTGTTTCACGGTGCCAGTCTTTGGCCTGAGGCAGCCGAAAATCGCATAGTGTGTTTTGGGCTTCAAAGTTATAGTTTAACTTAAAGAAGATATATATATTAAAAAAAAAAGTCTGGTCTATTGTCATTTTAACTAGCCCACTGACTTCAACTGCATGAGCAAAAACTATCGATTCTCTCTTATTTTGTATTCCATGGAATAAAGAAAGTCATACAGATTTGGTACGACGTAAAGTAAATGATAACAGTTTTCATTTTATGAACTATCACTTTAAGATGTTATGGTGATATTTGAATATACGAATAGAATATAGATAAGGCTGGAGAGCACTGAATGATTTTGAGAGTGTAGATATACTAGGAATCTTGATTGAGTTTCTTCCTTTCATTCTGTGTGTGTGCGGTTCTGTGTGAGAGAGGCCAAGGCACAGGAAACGCCTCCCTCTTCAGCCCACAGCCCTGAGACCTGAGAGTGGACCCCCCATTAACCCAGCACACAGCACACACATACCTGCCTCCCCTCATTAGGCCGTGTTGAAGTACATGCTCACCCAAAAGAAGAATAGAAATCCTAATTAGTATTCTCTGCAGGGCCACAACCATTAGCACTTAATTAGCACAGAGAGCACCCCTCTTTCCGGGTGTGGGGAGGGAAGGGGGTTTTGTTGAGTACAATATTTCTGCATATTCGCTGTATGCCTTGGCCATGAAGAGTTCGCTTTTGTTTCGCACATGTGTGCTTGTGTTTGAACGCACATTTCTGTGCTACGGCTTCATATGGCTGCACACGGTCCGTTGAATAAAATGGTTGCCTTTTGTTACATTACCCTAAAGATATGACAGTTATGGATCTTGCTTGGATTTATTGTCAGTTGCATTTATGGTGTAAAAAATAAGCAATATTTACACTGCAGTAAATGTAATTAGGTCAGTGAATCTTTTTTTTAACCCAGTCTATTCATTTATTTGAAAATGCCATATATAACATATATAATATAATATATAATCAGCCTTTAAAGGCAAGTTTAGCTAAATAAAGGCAGATGCAAAATATAGACATGTGCAAAATGTGTCTATATTCCATGTGTAGACAAAATATAGATGCTGGGGATTTTATTCTCTTTTCTCTATTTCGCCTTCAAATGCTTTGAGTTCTCGGCTGAGTCCAGGGCTGGTGCCACCTTTCACTTCCTGAAACTTTAGAGGTGGAGAGCCATCATTTGACAATTTGGCCTGAATGGGGCGGCCGGCAGATTGAATGTCGTTTTCCCACCAGGCTTCCCCATCCAGCCCAGCGTGGAGGGGGTTGGACGAGGAGGATTGGGTGTAATGTGCAGAGTAAAATTAGCACTTTGATGGCAGGTAATGGTTTGAGATGAGTGCCACTGACGTAGATTTCCAGGAAGATCTCTTTTCTCCCTGCAGCTTGCTCTCTCTTCCCCTACACACCTGTAAGATCAGAGTGGGCCGGCTTCTGCTGTCAAGGCTGTAATTTGTCCCTGATCAATATAATTATGCAATTCCAGTGGCCTCCTCCCGCTCAGATGGACAGCTTTCTGGGTGACTAATCCCATACTTTAAACCCTGGGAAGTCACACAGACTAGATGCAGAGCACACCTCAAAGCAGTCCAAATAAAGCTTCCTTGATTATAGCATAATTACTGGGAAACAAATGTGTAATAAGTGGCAGCAGTTAAACTCCATGTTTTGATATAGAGTAGCAACGTAATTCTAGTGAAACAAAACTGCCCCCTGTGGCATGTATGCTAATGATGTGGATAACAGCCGTCTGTGGTCGATGGGGTGTGAAAGTGATGATGGCCTTTAGATGGGGCTACAGATGGGTCACAGTAACAGTGATTCTCACCTTTCCTTAATGAAATAGTCATTATTCCTCCGGGAAGCTGAATTATTTCACTTTGCGTAGAGAACATAAATACAACACGTATATCTAATTCTACTTTCAAATTAGCTTATAATGATTCACTCCATGTTTATGTAAGTCTTTGTTTGCCACCAGGTTGCATATTGACAGATGGGTGTTGAGGGCTGGGTTAAATGTCTTTATTAATCTGTGTCTGTCATTTTGACAAAGATGGAAATAAAACACCACTTACTGTCAGGAGCCATCAAGACAATCAGAACAACAATTAAAGGTTAAAATGGATGAGCACAGAAAGATCATCATTTATATGGAAAATTGTCCTGTTCACCGTTAATTATATTATATTATATTATATTATATTATATTATATTA
>JAUYWG010000048.1:14135796-14160956 GCA_034779775.1 Enteromius afrohamiltoni
TTATATTATATTATATTATATTATATTATATTATATTATATTATATTATATTATATTCTTTGATTCATTATTTATTAACATTTTTATTCAATTATTTTAATACAAAACATTTGATTCTAAATCATGTTATGTTTTAAGTTATGTTATATGTTATGTTATGTAGTTGACATATTAATTTGTCTTATGGTGTGACAATAATGTAAAAAAAAAAAACCTCTAACATTGATGAAAAACCTCTTGTGCTATATATCATGTAATTTGTATTTTAAGTTGTTTTTCTACATTTTTGCACCAGGACAATTTTTATTTGTCAGCAGCTCATATAATACCTAGATCTTACCTTTTAACAAACTCTAGTCGTGCTGTAACCATGAGCTATGGGCATGCTGTCTAAGCTTCAAAAGCAACATTCTGTTTTGTTTTATTTCAGATTCGCTTCTCTGTTATATGGTTTGGCGTTTTTCAGGAGCTCCAGGTCAGTTTCCCTACCAAGTTTTATGGTCTGCCATGTTGTCCATTCTGCTCAGCTATTTAAAAAATGTTGAATATCAACAATGGCTTTCACTGGGGCATTGTCAACTTTTGTATGAAGCAATCTTGGCTGAATGCGATGGCTCCCAGTGCAGGGAGGGCTCGGCTCGGTGCTGCTGCGGAATGGAAGACTGCCGCTCGCCTGCCCTTCTCTCTCTCGTCTCGGCTCAAAGCAACAAGGTTTGTGCGTCTTACCCGACTCTCTCCAGCTAAACAGTCTGCAGGACCCTAAAGAAGCAGAGGGAAGGATTTAGAAAGAGTGGCTGTGCAACGGTGAGTGTCTTTCTGGAAAGCTGCAGCTGTGGGCTGGAGTATATTTGGAGGGAGGGGGGCTTGTACAGGGGTGGGGGTGGGTGGTTTTTATTAGCATTTCACTTCAGTGCAGGGGCTACACAGACTGAACTGTTTTTAGGATTTTACTTCTGACACAAAAAAACTTTAAGTTGGTTGCGAGGCTTCCTGTTGTTCAATTAGGCCTTGGGCTGTCATTCTGTAAAGTCATCATTTGTTAAAGCAGTCATTCTGCATCAGTTCTGCATCATGAATTGGATAATAGTACTTCCTAAAGAGTTTTCATAATCATTTCCTTATTTAATCATCCGTTTTGAGTGGCCAGATTAAAAGGCGTCAAATATTCTAATATTCTGCAAGACTTAATGCAGATTTAAATGACTAGTTATGTTAATTAATTTTGGAAAATGGAAGACAGGTTTACAGGTTTATTTCTTGCTTAATTTGTTGACACATAAATATAAATATACTGTGTGTGTGTGTATATATATATATATATATATATATTCAAATATGCCANNNTATATTTGCACACATTATAATTATAGAAATTGATTAAAATATATATAACAAATTTGGACCCCAAAACAAGGTATTGTTGACAAACAGATGGCAAAAGTCTCTAAAGATATGGAGCAGTGCTCTGTCTGTGCCACATTCAGCCTATACGTATCTCTGAAAGGTAGTCGAATGTCTTTGTCAGGGTGTCACGGAGAGGAAGCAGTTAGCGTCTGCGAAGTGTCCCCGCCAGTGCAACTGCAACAGCTTGTATCTGCCATTGACATGTCAGTTTCCAGGGCTTTGAGCTGTCAGCCCTACTGCGCCCTTCTCACCCCAGCAGAAAGCGAGAGAGCGGAAGAAAGAGGATGTTTGTGTGAAGGTTGGCAAACTGCCATATTAGTGGCAAAGGAGAATGCATGATAAAAATATAGAACGGCAGTAATGCACATATGCTCCCGAAGGACCTTTAAGTGGGTCAATTTGAGTACTATTCAGATTACGAAATAAAATGACTTTCCTTCCTGACGGGTCAAACCAATAATGAGTCTAAAGATGCCGGAAACCTAAACCTATGAGTTTATTTTTAAGGAGTAGCAATTACTGTAAATATTAGGGGCAGTACACTATGTAGTGTCCACTTATGAGGGTCCTGTGTAGTGCTCTGCGTCTCCTCTGTGTCTCTCTGCCAAGGTGAACAGATTCATCCCCAGGAACCCAATCCATTATCCTGTCAACAACAGCAGGTCCCTGCCACAGTTAGCAGCAACACTGGTCGTAATGAAATCATCAGTAATCCCAAAACTCATCTCATCATATCCAAGGTAATTAATGCATTTGGAGGGCGATGGCTAACTCTTAATTAAATTATGCTTCTTTTAATGAGGCCTTTATGTAGGGTAAATTTATGGCCAGTATCTCCATTATCAAGTGCTCAGCGCTCAAAAGAGATTCGTCATTTTCACCTCAAATCACTCGCAGATTAACGTAATGAAGCCCATGATTAATATATCAATTTATACTTGTTTGTTTCTTTCCTCCAGATGTAATAAATTACCCGGCGTAATTAGTTCTTCAGGATTTTGCCACAGCCAAAACCTCAGTTCTCGCTAATAATGCAGAAAGTATTATCGTTGCGTATTAATTTTGGAATAATTTGGAGATAACAACTTTGTTGCATTAATCATATTACAAAATTGGGTGTATTTAATTAATTAAAGATATACCCTGCAAATTAATTGTGCATTTTCACAATATTATCTTAACTAATGAAGGTCTGACGAAGCGGCTGTTTCATTTTTAAAAGGCACCAGATTAGTGGGATCTTAATTATGTTTAAAACAAAAGCCATCTGCTTGCCACATTTGGTGCAAAGCAAAATCAGACAACTCAGCATTCTCTGCTAAACAAAAAAAGAGAAAGTTTCCATTGTTTTGGAGAAACTGTAGTACATGGAAATGATTCAAAAGATACATGGGAAATAATGAGGTCTGTAATTAGCCAATGATGGCATTTCAGTGATGGCAAATCTGATCCATTTCTGCAAGTCTGAATGACAAAAGACAACATGGAGTTAACAAAATGCTTTCTGTGTGTTTTGCTCATATTTATTTATACGGAACTGAAAAAAATCCTTTTACTTTAATTGTATTTATTTATTCTTGTTGTGTGTTTTGTAAAAATAAATAAAAAGCAACTCTAGGCATATCATCCGTCTTATCCTAGACACATTATAAACATTATCACATTGCATGAGACAGAGATACTGCTTTAACACATTGAGGAATTCCTTCACAGACTCATTTAGCTAAAGCTAATAACACCTCCAAACTAAAAGACAATTGCTTGTGCTGTTAGAATTTGCTCAGTGATTTAATCAAAACTATATTTATAGTAATTTTCTGCTAAATTAAATCAGCAGTTTAATTGAAATTAGCTTTCACTGGGTTAGAATAAATGTAGTTAAAACCATTTCCATTTAACGCATCATGTACTAAATGTGGTTTTATTAATGTTTCGCTTAAAATTTTCCTCCTGAAACTTAAAGATATTGTAGAAAAATGTTGTCATTGGGTAGCAAATAGAGACTGTGTATTCAGACCATGTGCTGCATGCCTTAATGTCCCTGCAGATGATGTGTGCACATTAGCTTCATGCTGCATTAGATCAGAACTCCTATTCATCACTGACTGGGCTAAAGAGCTTCTCAAATGTGCCTTTATTCTGCTGTTGCAACATACTTTTCTTATGTACTGTGCGGAAAAATTATAATACTCTTTGTAAATACATACAAAAGTGGCATAAATGCTTACAACACATCTGTATGTATTTGCACACAGTTTAGACAGGCATGCCTTGCTTTTAGTAAATAAAGGTGTGAATAGGTTGTAAATAAATTAGATAAAAATTAGTATTATAATAAATAATAACAAATTAGGTGTGAATAGGTAGTTTTCTCTTGTTTGTGAGGTATTTGATAATATTAGTTTTGTGACAAACAGGACTAAACCAGGGCAATAAAATCACCAAAAAATGTTTCAAGAATATAATTTGCTTTAGTGGTATTCTTCTTAAATATCCTAGAGAATGACGGCTATGTAATTTCTTCTTTTTCAGGTTTAAGTTCTTATCTTTTCTTGGACTTTATCATAACATATCATAAACAACAGGCTGTGGACCTCAGTGGAAGACACATGCTCTAGTCTTCAACAGTGAATATTTTCCTGCAGGTAATGGAATCAAAGAATTAAAAATGTAGATGTTCAGTGAGAAAACTGATTTATTTCTTCTTTTTTACACTGAAAAATGCTGAATTTCAGCTCTGTTTTTAATTCCCTGTATAAAAAAATAAAAAATATGTATTAAATTCGCTGGGAAATTAAATTAAAAGCAGGAATCTCATGTTTAGAGTCGTTGGGAAATATAAACTGAATTATTTTTTTATTATTATTTTTTTTTTTTCAACAGGATCACGGATCAGGATAATTTATATGACTTACTGAAAATATATTTTCTAACGCATTGGAGCATGGCTTTGCGTCCCATTGTTATTCAATCGGTAGCTATATGTTATCCTCTGCAGGTGATCCTCTGCAATTGATTGAGTGCTTAAGAAATGCCTTGTGATATTTCTCTATTAAAATAGAGTTTAAAATATGGTTTATAATTATTTTTTTATTAACCGGTACGATTTATCATCACAGTTTATTCGATTGCAAAATGTTTTTTTTTTTAAATAAATAAATCCATTATACATTTAAGCAAAATGTGTAATTCTACATCGACAAGTAGCACGTTTTTTACGGATTATAATCTCAAATAAATTGAATTAAGATAAAATAGCGTTGACTTTTTACACATAGATCAGTTTTACAGCCCTGCTGTTTTAATTTTAAAGACCGAACTCACATGCTTCAAGTAAAAAAAAAAAAAAAAAACAGGATATCATTCCAGTAGTTCGCAGTGACATCCGAAAGAAGGTCAAACTCAAGCCTCTTTTCTTTAATTGACCAGTGAATATTATTTTACCAGTGTCAGTACCAGAGGGGACGCAACCATTCAGCGAAATACAATAGGAATAACAGACCGTGCTGAAATTGCATCTTAATTTGCATATTCGGTTCAAAAATCATGCAAATCCCAATGAGACGGTCTTTATTGTGTCTGCAATTGAAAAATCATCCTGTTAACCATGGTAACTCTGGCCTTATTCGTAGCCAGTGAGTTGAAACAAAAAAGTTATTAATTCATACCGTATGACGTGTAAATGGACTCCGGGGCAATGGTTAATGGTTCGGCGACACATCCTATTTGATCTCATAAATGGGAGATTATGATTAAATTAATATTATTTGTTATTAATATGATTATAGTTTCGTTTAAGCTATATTTTTTAACGTTTTAATAATCTATTCATCATATTTTGTTAGACAAAATACATGTAGCCTAATGTTATTCCTAATATTAGAATAGACCAATATCATTTATCATATGTTTTTACTTTTTTAATCAGGTACGAATAGTACTGCTGTAATAAAAATAAAATACAAATAATTTCAAACATTTATTTCCCGCATAATTCTGGCTCGTGCTGTAGTGTGGTAAAGTGGGTGTGTCGCCTGCTAGATTATCAAGTTGACTTATTTAAACTTTGCGGAGCGCGTAGCACCAGATTAGGCTATAGCCTCCCCTTATTAGAGTCGAAAAACACTGTCTTTTTTGTGGCCCTGCGTGCGCTTTGCTATAATTTACTTCCACTTTAATTGTTTAGGTTGAGCTAATTAACAAGTGAATCCACGGGCTCGCGAAAAAAGGACTTTACGCACCTGATAAAGAATAGAAGTCCTGTGGTGTTTTATTGTTAGGATATTGTTGGTCTCTCAATAGTTCATCGCGAATGAACAAGCTGTTAAAACGTTCAGCTAATAAAAATCCTCTATGTTAAATTTCACAGCTCAAACATGTGATATAAGTTAGCAACGAATTGATATTTATCAGTGGCACGGATAAATAGTTTTATGTTTGCTACCTTTTATTTCTGAGTGGTAATTAACACACAGTGGCCTCCTTATTGTATTTATCTGCGGCACGGTGACAGATTTAGCCTATTCGGGTCATTTGAACAGTGCTTATTACCTAGGCAACTACACTAATGGACAATTCAGTGCTCGGCCATCACACACGAGTGATTTTCGGAAGCCTTGTGGCTCGGAGCGCAGTGATGTTGAACACTGGGAGGCTTTCCTGGTGGTCCTCGGCCTTAGCTCACGTTAATTGGGAAATTTGGAGAACAGAAGCCCTCATTACCGAGCTCCGGGTAACTGGGAGTTTTCCTTTCCCCGCTGTCTCCTACATTTCCATAAGCAGATTACAAGAGGATATGTTCCTGAAACCACTCGGATAAATCACCGGTTTCTCTAATTAGAACTTTTGTCATCCACTGTTTTTGTTTTTGGAGATGGTTGCTTATTCTCCTTGAAAAAACGAATTATCTTTCATTTGTCAGTGAAAATATGGTTCCTGTATAGCCTGCAAATCACAAAGTAAACGGCACTGTTAGCGTTTTGTTTAAATTGACTAGGCTATACGAATAAAATCGTGCCTAATTCAGTAATTTAATTGAGCAATTGTTGATTTAAATATTATTAATATATATTATATTAATAATTGATTTTATATATTAGGCTATACTGCTTAATTACACCAGTCTAACCAGGTCACTCTTTAAAAATTGCCGTATAATCTAATTCTATGATGAATAATTTATGCCCTGCGTTGCAATGAATAACAACATCGGGTAACAACACTCGCGCTTGTTACGAGTAGTTTGGAAAGTAAATAACGCATACGTGTTGGTGCACATGTCCTACAAATCGGTCACACACGCTGAAACCTCTCTAAATGGCCGAGTCGTTAGTGCGTGGTGTTAAAAAGCCCATCGTGAATATTCAGAAGTCTACTGTAATCGTTAAGTGTCAGTGGCGTTACAAGTATTAAATGACGATGTTCTCGATGGACGATGTGCTAATACTGGCCCATTGGAAGGTGCAAGTTCTCCCCGGGAGACAGAAAACCTCTCCTAGCAGAAACACGTCTAAGATACGGAATGATTGCAGTTCACAGTGATTGGTGGTGTGAAGATGAAATAATGAACATAAACTCCACAGTGGCGTGACAGCTCGTTTTTAGAGATGTTTGTAGCTATAGTCTCTTCATCAAAATTATTTTCCCCCCTTCAGAACAATATAGAATTGGTCCACAGGGGGGCGTTACTGTATTAATTTTCTATTCACTAGGTCGTCGTGGGCACTTGACAAAAATGCATTAATTTAGATAATTTGTTACACAGTTATAATGTGATATATCAGTATAATGTTATAGTTAAATGAAAGTTATGAAAACTATGAGACCAAGAATGTAAATAATTTGCTTGGTGTTAAAATCGCACTGTTAACCATTTTTTTGTTTTAAGAGCTTTAATTCCCACATCCTAATTATGTATGAGCTTATCTTATTTAAAAATAGGTAGCCTAATAATAGGCCTAAATAAAATCCTGTGTGATTAGTAGGGTGAAAAAATGCCTACCATTTGATGTAGCCAAGCTATTGCATTAGTGGATACAAATCTCTTTATATATTAAATTAACCTGTGTATTTATTATTTGTTTAATCGGCGATTATTTTTGTCGTAACATTTCTAAGACTCAAAGTTTAGGCTATAGATTCCAATAAGTAGGATCTAACCTGATTATTGCCTTTACTGTATGCAACAAATTAAATGCTTTCTCCCCTTTTTGTTTTGTTAGCCTGTGTTGAGCAGTTTATGCATTTTGCGGTGGAAAATTTGGAAACGGTAATATTAAGGCTATTTAACTTAATATGTACTGCAAAAGTAATGCAAGACTAACGATAGTGAATAACGACCGCTTTAGAACAATATTTGCAAAGTGTTTACTTTTGTCAAAAGTGTAAAGATGCCCCTGATGTATTTTATCCCACTTAGAGTGCATCCCGAAACACAGTGCACAGGCAGCGGAGAGTAAGGCGCTCTCTGATTGGTCGGCGCTGAGCTCATTGTTATGCTGTCAATCCAAATCACATGGCCGAGCCTCTATTAACAGCTGAGCTTAGCGCACAACTTTGCAGAGTTCCGTGGCAGAGCAGAGCAAGACACACGGGACCGGTGTGGAGACTTTTGAAAGAGTTCGGTGCTTCTCACTTGACCAGAGTATTATCTCAGTGAACTTTTGACTGACTACCGGCTACTTTATTTGGTGAGGCTCTTTGGTGAGGAGCGTTTTGTTTTCGAGTGCGCGGCACCACTTCCAAGTCGTTTGAATGTATAACATGATGGAAACCGAGATTAAAAGTCCCCTTCCGCAGTCCAACACGGGCTCGGCGGCGGGCGGCAAAAACAACAGCTCCAGCGACCAGGACCGTGTAAAGAGGCCCATGAATGCTTTCATGGTGTGGTCGCGCGGCCAGCGGAGGAAGATGGCACAAGAGAATCCCAAAATGCACAACTCTGAGATCAGCAAGCGACTCGGTGCTGACTGGAAACTTTTGACTGACGCCGAGAAGAGACCCTTCATTGACGAGGCCAAGCGCTTACGAGCCATGCACATGAAGGAGCACCCGGATTACAAATACCGTCCCCGCAGGAAGACCAAGACCCTGCTGAAGAAAGACAAGTACTCCTTGCCCGGAGGACTCTTGGCACCCGGTGCCAACGCTGTCAACAGCGCCGTGTCAGTGGGCCAGCGGATGGACTACACGCACATGAACGGCTGGACGAACAGCGCGTACTCCCTCATGCAGGACCAGCTGGCCTATCCTCAACATCCCAGCATGAACAGCCCCCAGATCCAGCAGATGCACCGGTACGACATGGCTGGGCTTCAGTACCCCATGATGTCCACGGCCCAGACCTACATGAATGCCGCGTCCACGTACAGCAGCATGTCACCAGCATACACGCAGCAAACTTCGAGTGCAATGGGCTTGGGCTCCATGGCCTCGGTGTGCAAGACGGAACCCAGCTCTCCTCCTCCGGCCATAACCTCTCATTCCCAGCGTGCTTGTTTGGGAGACCTGAGGGATATGATAAGCATGTACCTGCCTCCCGGAGGAGACAGCGCCGACCACTCCAGCCTACAGAGCAGCCGGTTACACAGCGTTCACCCGCACTATCAAAGCGCAGGGACTGGCGTGAACGGAACGCTACCCCTAACCCACATTTGAAAGACTCCTGAAACAAAAAAAAAAGACTAAGTACTTCGGATACTTGAACGTTTTGATTTGCAAAAAAGAATCGAAGTTCAATTTCGTTTTTAAAAAAGAAACTATTTTTAATCTCAATGAGTTGTCCGTTTTAATGCATTTTATGACGACATATCGGGGACTTAAGAATAAATTGTATTGCAGAGGAGCTTTTTATCATAAGCTGTAAAGCAATCAACGTCTGTAGAAGAATATTGGACTTCTGACTTATTTGCCGTCAGAGTTTGTCTCTATGAAAAAGGCACGTGGCTTCGTGAAGAAGGCTGTATTTCAAAAACTAAAAAGAAAGAAAAATGGAGGGAGAGTACGTTCACTCATAAATGTTTACACTTATTTTTTAGAATGTCGGTTTTGTCCAAATCTGTGTAGTCCTTTTGTTGTTCATTTATGAACTAGGTTTTATTGAAATGAAAGACTGTGCTGGTCGCAAGCGCAAAGTTTGTTTTATTTATAGTGAGTTTTTTTCTTGTTTTTTTTTTTTAAAGCTTGTGAACCATTGTACGTCTTGTTAAAATGTTCCACTTTTGTTTTGTGAATCTTCCTTTCTGTGATGTTATGGCAGTATCAGGTTAACCCATTATGTGGGACGGAGAGTTTTATTTAAACTGACGTTTCTACTCAAGACCATCCTATTCCTAAATGAATAAATTTGTTTTACAAAAAAAGCTTCATGGTTAGATATGATTTTTTTTTTTATATAATTCAGTGACTTTGGTTCTTTGAATCGTCCACCGGTAAACCAGTGACAGAATTACTCCAGTTCGCTTTAAGCCGAATGTAATTTGATGCGATCGGTTAAATGAAGAGTAAATAAGCGAATTCAGACACGCTCGATACCAAGCAAATGTCAACACCCGTGGATTGTTATTAAACATCATTACACAGCAGATATATTTGTGCCTTTCAAACGCCCCAAAAATACAATCGCTATGTAAATGAATCAAATATCATTCTAACTATTGGACCTCTGAATCTAGTTAAAGCATCGCACCTAAAAACCGGTGACCTTTTCGCTGAAATATCAACTGATGTATATATTGTGACTTTAGTTCTGAAAATAGCCTACTTCTAAAATGATTCATAAAAATGAAACTTGTTTCAAAATTCCCTGTTTTCATAAGATTTAGCTACTCACTGTAGATGAGACAGCTTTCATTTGCAAGGATATGCAACCCAAAAATAACCAAATAAAAAATCCTTAATTAAATAAATATGAGTAAATATATTTTAACTCACATGAGCTGTCATGCATACAAACTCTGTAATTTCCTTCTTTATTTTCACTTGTTGAGGCGTCCAGGTACATACAGTTCTTCAGAATTATTTTGTATAATTATGGTTAACTATAAATACCTTTAATCCTCTGAGTTTGTCAAAACCTGAAGATGAAACAGTTGATAAAGTCAGACAAATATGTTCATAATCAGTGATTAATGCAGGGATTATTTGGTTGCTATTTCACTTTATGAGCTTCTAAGTTGTGGCCGATTTTTGGGGGGTCAGACGGAGGTTAAATATTTGCTGTACATTACTCAGTGATTTGAATATCACACAATATTGTATTTTTGTCTGTGTGTCAAGCGACCATTTTTACCATACCTTTCTTGTTGTAGTTAGCCAAGCAAAGGAGGCACATACAAGGCTGTTACGGACTGCCTCATGTAATTTAGGGTGTCAGTTCCACTACTGAATTCTCAATATATAATATGTATAATAGTCTATATGTTTTGTCTAACACATGTTCGTAAAAATAAAGAATCTTCAATGTCTTTACAATATCTTTGGTTCAAAAAAAAAAAAAAAAACCTCCTCCTTCTAATAAAGATATACTACGTGGCTTGATATGGTTGTTGAAAATTCAAATATAGATGTAAGTCTGTGTTTTTGTAGATTGTAGATTTTGATTTCTAAAATCATAGATACATTTGTAAATAACTGCTAAAAAGCTCTTAATGCTAGTTACCTAAAGTTTTTCTCTAACAACAGGCTGAAAAACCTCTTTCTAATTTATCAATCCTTTACTTTTTTAGAACCTCTATGGATTTCCCAACTGATATTCTAACAAGTTTTTAATCTCAGATGCTTGATTTAACTTGTTTCTAAAAGATCACACTTGTTCATCCACGTTCAATAATTATCCATTCTGCAAAGCACCTCACATTTTCCGAAACCAAGTCAACTGACTCGAATCACTTAAAACACGTGTTGCATTATAAATACTATCTGTATTTTAAAAATAATTGTAAACTCTGCTTGCCTTAGATTTTTACTTCTCTCAAGCAATTAAATTCTCAAGCAATATTTTTTTATTGAAGGAATAATTTTAAGAACTCAAATTCTGGTTGTTTTTGCACACACCAATATGAAATAACCAGAATTTCACAATATTAGTGCACCTGACAGTTTTACAGCATGGGATGAGTTGCACAGCATCCCAGGGCATTTATTCCCCTGAGCCGTTGGGTGCATGCACTGGCTGCTGTCTTTCCCACATTCACTGACAGGTTTGATCCATGCCTCGTTGCTGTGCTTGGATTAGCCCAGTGCAACTCTATGGATGCCAGCAGATTAAACGGACCTCCCTGAAAGTAGTAGTGTGTTGGAGACGGCCTATCAAGGGCTTCCTAATTTTAAAAGGAAAACAAAATATACAATTAAAGCAACTACTAAAGATGCAGTGAATTTGGTACACGTATCTGATATGAATGGTTTGCTGGGTACCAGATGTGTTTTCATTTTTGGACATTCACAGTGACACTATTAATATATTCAATTTCCAGTTAAAAAATGAAAGTATTTAAACTCACATGAGTGAAGCAGTACTAATAGCGGAATACATTAGGTCCCTTCCAGCACAGAGCGGGCCCCTCTCTCTCTCTCTTTCTCACTTGCTCGCTCAGTCATGTGGAGCACTGTGCCCACTCAGCAAGTGCAGGCATATCCCCACTTCCATCTGCTTATGACCTCACTGGAGCTGTTTGTTTAACCCTTTTTCCAAACCACATAATTGCACACTACTGGAATCAAGCATGCTGGATCCAGAGTTAGATGGCATTAGGGACAGAACGCTTTCTCACTTTCTTTCTGCACTGGATATTTTTTTATATTTAAATATTTTTGCATATACTGTCTACCTTCCCCTATTTCTGATTGTTATGATTATTCCTGACATATCTGAATACATGAGCATGAGAATGAAAACGTGGCACTAGTCCTGTATCAATTTTGTTCACTGAACCTGCTCAGCAACTCATCGCAAACTCCTCATTCCAAATCGCACAGTGTTTTTACAGTATTCCCGTTCACAAACATACACAGATTACAGTACGTCAGTTGAAAAAAAATGGGTGTGTTTGAAAAATAAAGTGAACAGGCTCTGTGGTATTTTAATGGTGCCAGACTGGACTTGCAGTGGTGTTGTGTACTAAAAACAGAATATCCTAGTATTGATTAGCAGGCTGGCTCAAGGCATTGCTGTTGGGCCTGTCCACTGGAGTGAGACTCATGTGGGCTGTGGGGACGGACAGGAGTCGAGGTGTGGGGGTGAGTTAATCTCCCTGAACTGGGGCAGATGTCGTTGACGAGCCCCTATTAGATCAGCTCCCGCCGTGGGAAAATGGCATCCAATCCTTACAGGGTCAGAGCTTTGAGCTGACCCTCACGGTCTCATCCCACCTCAGAGAGCTGTCCATTCTCCTGCGCTTTATCTGAAAGACAGGCTCACCTCTACTGCCTTTGGCTATTGTCTTGTTTTACTATTGTATGTTTGCTGTTCTTGTACACGTAAATCTAACCTCTTCCTCTTCTTGCAGCACGTGTCATGATTTTGGTTCCTCTCTGCGTTTTATGTTCATGTATTAAATATGTGTTGATGCCTGTTCGCCTTTGTTTCACTTTTCTCTCTAGTTCACACCAGTCCCTGTATCATTGTGCTTCATTATTTGCCCCCAAAACTTTTTGTCGTTGTTGTTTTTGGCAGTGATGTCACTTTGGGTTCCAAAAAGAACCTTTCACAGAACAGATTTTAAAAGGACAATTTTTTTAAATGGAAAGATTCCATAGATGTTAAAGGTTTTTCATAGAACCATCAATGCCAGTTATTTTTTCTACAGGGGAAAAACTCATTTGGAGGCATCTGGAATATGGATGTCGTTTCTTATGTGTATGTCTTAGATTGTCATATATTTTAAGTATGAGTAGTATCAGCATTTTTTGACATTTAAAGATCATCACAAATCTAGTCTAGTGAATGTGCCAACTTGTTTCTCCTCTCCTCAATGATTCTGATGTTTGCTGGTAATTATAGCCATGGTTGAATCTCCATGGCATTACACAACCACAAAGAATGTAGAGTGGGAGGTTTAAAGGGCGGCTGCCGCTCCAATTCAGGCTTGGCCTTGCAGTCCAGGTGCAAGTGACTTGATGTCAGCATAGAGTAAATAATTCTAATGAATAGAGTCTTAGCTCAAGGGGCCCGACTATTTCATAAAAAGACTTTAGCTAATGAGATATATATAGAGAGAGAGGGAAGAGGTGAGATTGTGTTATAATTTAATTAAGCAAAATCTATTAAGTAATGTTTCAACGTGGCAATCTGTGGACTTTAAACTCATGTTTATGTAATGTCAAAATATGTAATATTTTGTAGCGGTTTATGCCCAATTTATCCAAAATTTCCATTTCTATGTTCCACAGATTCCCACGGCAGACCACCAGTTATAATACAACTTTCTCTAGAGTAACCAGTCATGGCCAGCCTTTAGGTTAAACGCTGCACATGTGTAGTATTTGGGATAGAGTTTATTCATTGAATATTTCCCTGCATGGAGCTTCACTTGTCAATCAACGTGGGAAGTGCTGGCCTGAAGTAGAATTAGTCATCATGATATTTCAGTGAAACCCCTCGTAGAGCCGTGGAGCCTAAACTGAGAGTGTGGAAATTTCCCTGAATGTGGAACTACCCTGCCCTTAACGTCTACACTTGCTCTCTTGGGTGGAGCAGGTGCAGTGAGTTTCTCTGACGCAGGATGGAAACTGGTTTTAGGGTGCCTGTCCAAGATAGAATTGGGTGGAGTATAAGTGACACTAGGTCAGATGGCACCATATTAGGGACATATCAACTAAGTCAAAAATGTCAGAGGTTCAAAGCTTAGTTTTTTAATTCAACCTGATCTCATGAGAAAGCAATTTTACAAGGTGGCGATTTCACATGAATTTGTATGATGCGATTGGTATTGAAATGTGTATATTAAACTGTAGGCAGATTGTAGCCACCATTTCACCAACATAAAGTTACCATGAAGAGGCATTTCTCCTCAAATGAAGAAAGAAAGTTCTTATACAGTAAAATGAAAATGAATATCATAGTTTAGATCATTTATAGTATTTGCTGAGAAATGTTTGAGTAAATATTGAAATCTAGTTGCAGGGTTAGCTGACTGCATTATGACACATTAAGATTTATTCTGAAACTCTAAAGGAGACGTGGGATCATTAGGGTCTTTCCCTCAGGATAGCAAAAAAACTTCGAAAACTAATTTGCTCTCCATTTAAAGAAGCACTAACATCCCATCAGGGATTTTTCTTTGTGGAAACTTTTTTTAGAGAGTCCACATATTTTGGTGAATACTAGAAAGAGAAAATGTTGATAAGGGATACACAACCTACATGTGCAATGACAGTGAAAGCAGTTGGGAAAGTAGAGTCAATCGGTGCAGTACAGAGGTTAAGGGGTTGGGGGCAGGGATGTGAAACTGGGGAGATTAGGCCTCTCATCTAGGCCACAGATATTGATTAGTGTAGGTTGGGTCATCGAGAAGAAACAGAGATTGACAGATGAACAATAGTCTTATGCCTGTGTGATGACTCCTTGTCATGTCTGTGATGTCGGGGGTTTTGAGGATGCTTGGAAAGTACGTATATTAGTCCAACTCACCGATCCCTCCTCTGCGTTATTGGTGAATGTCTTCACTCAGGTGAACATCTTATAGTTCTCCACGCGCACGGAAATAAGACCCTGCGCAGAAGTGCCTCACTTGTTCATTGATTAGTTGCCATTGTGAGTCAGCCAGTTCCTTGAAAGATGTGCATTTGTGCACCAAAAGCTCATATTCGGGCATGTCTGGAGGGGTGTACAAATGTAACACTTGCTGTCTTTCATGCTGTCAGTCCCGCTCCAGTTTCTTTCTTTTCAGTTTCAGTGGGTGTGCACGTTTCGATCAATAAAGTAATGAAAATGGGCATCAATGTTTTGTTGTTTTTCTGATTTCATAACATATAAGGTTTAATGGGTCATTTACTTACCCTCATTTTTAAACCTTTCAAACAGGACCTACAATAGCATTCAAAAACAACACAGGACCCCACTGACTTGTGACAGAGACATTTTTCAAAGTATCTACTTCTCAGAAGAACGAAAGCCATTTGGAACGAAACGAGGATGAATAGTGACAGAACATTTATTTTGAATGAACCTTTCCTGCATTTAGACTGTAAAACAATAGAATTTAACAAAAGACAGCTGCTTAGTGGTATTTGTTTTGATATTTCATGTCATAGCCCGTCACCCAGCATTGTGTCCTGCTTTTAAGTGCTGTCCTCTTTGCTTCTTGCCTATGTTTAGCCTTTAGAGTCTCAATCACAATTGCATAACATGATATTTTGAAATGCTTTAAAGACACTTGCATGCATCAACAGCCTTATTATTTTGTCCACTCCAGCCTGTCAGTCACAGCAGCACTCCAGTGTCTATTAGCATGTGAGTGAGCTCGTAGAAAGATCAGTAGCCGGTGTGACTCGTGAGAAGCAACACCAGCTAATGAGCGCTAGCCGCAGATAATGTAAAATAAACAAAGCCCAGCTTTTTTCCTCTTCGCATTTTGGCTGCTTTTCATCTCATTGAGCGCTGTTTAACGCCGATGTTGACTGCGCCTACAGGCCTCGCTTGTCAAAATAGCATTACAGTGGTTTTAAAGCTCATTATAACGCCCTGTTTCGTGGGAAACCAATCTTGGCTTTTAACTGTGGGTTAAGGTGATATCCTTTTCAGCAGTGTCTTGAAAATGCGCTATATAGGTCAAATGAGACGTAAAGCTGTGAAATGCGCACTTTGTCCCATGAGTCGAACCCGAAAAAGTTCATTCGCATCCCTCTCTCCAAACCCCCGGCAAATATCACACCTCGGATGCATAAACATGCCTGAGCTCCACACATCAAGCCACGCAGGGGGCCTGGCCGGCTATAGAGGCGCACTGTGACACCAATCAGGAATGATGGCAGCCCCCTTTGTCATGCTAACAGGAATTGCCTCTTCTCTTATTCAAATGCTCTCCTTCTCTTTCTCCCTCCCTTCATCCCTCTCTCCTTTTCTCCCTCCTCTCGGGCCATGTAAATCCATACTTAGAGAGTTTGAAAAAGAGCGAGAGCGAACTGGAGAGGGAGTGAGAACTCCCTGTCCCCAGAACCGTTGATCGGTGGGCCTCTCTCCTGGGGGTCAGCGTGGCTCTCGCAGCGCCGAGCTGTTTCCATGCCCAGCCGAGCGCATTTCATATTCAAATGCTCCAATCAGGCCTGTGACCCGCGGGGGGCTTTTTTACAGCCCGGGCCTTAGGTCAGCGGGTCAAGATGGTGATTTAATAGCCAGGGCAATGGGAGGAAAAAAAGGGAAAGGGGTGATTTAGTGACCGAAAGAGTCATAAAAAAGCATTTTGCTTAAGTCGTATAAGTTTGGCGCTTTTTTCTCGGTACCTGACTTAGGCACCTGTTCGCACCGTTAAAATGACCAGAGAAGTGTCAGAGTGACAGTAATGAAAATCAAAGGTTCAAGGTCCTTCTGTGGTGTGGTGTGTTATTGGGCAATCTTACCTGAGCATCTTGTTATTCATGTCTTGACAGGTGTGTTCGCTGCAAATTACATAGAGCTGGTATGTATGTGTAGGCTTGTTGTCATGTACTAATTATTTTGGAGACTGTCTTTGCATGTGAACGCAGAATAAAATGTAATGTTTAGTTGTCTTTACTTAGAATACGTCTGACATGAGGTGGTTTGCCCTCTGGCATACAGAAGCTAATGATACAGCAGTTTTAACTTTGACAGAATTCATTTTATTACAAATACCTGCAAAGTAAATGAATCAGAACAAAAATGTTGATAGTCAAGAAACTAGAAATTGTTAAGTTGGTACTGTTGTTGTTATTATTATTATTATTATTATTAGTTTTATTATTTATTTACTGTATATGGTTTTTCTGCAAAATAAAGTAAAATGAAAAAATTATAATATTTTTCTAAAATATGCGCTAGTATTTTTACTATTATATTTTTAAAAGCTCTTTTATGTTTTTTCTTCCAAATTTAAATATTTTTGAAAACATTTATGAACAGAAGGTTGTACATTTTTTTAAATTATAATGATAATTTTAGTAATTCGTAATTTTAATCATAATTTATATTAATATAAAGAGTATGTTTTTCCTTCTTTCAAAGTTATTATAAATAACTAAATAACTTAATCATCCTGAGGTGTGTGCTTGTGTTACAATTTTTCCTTTGGACTAATTAAAGGGTGTTCTTCAAAAATAAAATATTTAAAAATTTAATTATTTGGAAATCAAGAAATCAGAATGGTTTAATAATTAATATAAATTTAATAAAAATGTAAATAAATTATAATAAACATAAAAATGTGTGCTAGTTTTAATATTTATATTTTTCTCTTAAAAATAAAAAAGTAAAAATAAGATACAATTATTTAATTAAATAATAAATGAAATGTCCCTGAAGTATGAGATAATGGAATCCAGCACTACATGTTTAGCAAGTGTAGTCTTACAGTCTAATATACGAAGGGCTGATGGTGATGGGTGTTTAGAAATTTCTTGATTGGGAGTCGTTTAGCTTAAGTCCGTTGAGATGTAAAAGAGGCCTGTGTGTGAGAGCTGTGCGGCCCACAGAAGCTCAGTAGCAGCCACCTAAGTGACTGACAGGTGGGTCAAAGATGGGGATTTAAGGTGGCTCAGGGATTTGTGTGAGGCCCAATAGCCAGCCCCTTCTTTTACCCTGACACAGTGAAGTTTTCAATGCATGATGATGTGTGTGCAAGGAAGGGAATTAAAGAGAGAGAGAGAGACTTTGCTTAAAGTTGTGTGTGTATGTGTGAGATTTAGCACAACCTTCAATGAGAACAGCTGTGTCTGTGTCGGTGTCTGCCTGTCTCTCTTTCTGTCTCACTTTTTCTGGTTTATAGCAACAGACAGTTGCATAGCCAAGAAGACGGCTTACAACAAAGTATTATTCTTGTTCTTTCATCTCAACAAAAGATGATGTGCATAATTAACTTTATATGTCATGTTTTCTTTTACCTTGCATTGTTTTGTCCATGGTTTTTGAGGATGAAAACATGCCTAATTTGTCAGCTTCTGCCAAAATGCAGAAATTCCCTTTAATTGGATGGAACCTTGAGATCAACAACAATAGATATGGCAAGTGTTTTCCAACCATTTTAAAAGTTGATTTGTTTTGCTGTCTATGATTATAATTTCAGGGCTGTGAGCCATTTTTAAGTCCCGACCCCCCCAGTTGAGAAGCACTGCACAACAGGTACATGTTTGCTGCTGTTCATGTAATATTGCTCTTAATAATTACTAGAAAGACTTTCTTAATACTCCTTTAGTAGTCCACGAGCAGCATATTAAGGATTTAATGCAGTTTGGCAGAGCTCAAGGGATTTGTGCTCTAGACCCTCAAAGGCTTCCCGAGTGTCATAACCCTTTGTGTTGAGCCTTTTAATAGAAAGCATTGCATTGTAAGGCAGGAGAATCACTGAACACTCAGGGGAGGAAAGCCTGATTTTCTGTGACTCTAAGCTGAAAACAGCCATACAAATGCTCTTTTCTTAATCAAAGAACTGTATTTTATTATTAAGATCATAATTATACTTCTCTCTACCTGAAACGATGACTAGAGCTTTTGGTTTGTAAGTATTATTTTGTAATAGTCAAGTCTTTATTGATAAAGCGCATATATAAACAGGAGAATTTTCAAAATCGAAATTTCAGACCATATAAAAAGGAAAGATAGTAACATTTATATGGTCCTAATATATCACTTAAGCCTGGTTTTATAGACAGGGTTAGCCTAAACCAGGATTAAGTCTTAGTTGAATTACAACATTTAAGTATTTTTTTATAAACATGCCTTAGAAAACAACACTATTGGTGTGTATCTTAAGACAAAACAAAGGCACTGACATTCCTTGTCTGTGAAACCAGGGGTACATTTTGAAATGAACATTGATTAAGATTAATAAATGCTTTAGTAGTATTTTTCTTTGTTGGTAGTTCATATATATAAAATTTTATTTAAATATATGAAATTATTTGGGCTGAGTAAGATTTAAAAAATGTTTTTCAAAGAAGTCATATATAATATATAGAAATCGTAAAGAAATGTGTTATTATTTTCAGTACTGAAACCTGTTGAGCTGCTTAATACTTTTGTGGAAACAGTGATACATTTCTGTCAAGATTATGAAAAACAGAAAAATCAAAAGAATTGCATTTATTAGAAACGTTCTGTCTTTACTGTCACTTTTGATTCCTTCATTTCTTTTTTGAATTAAACAATTGTATTGATCACAAAACTTTAAACTGGTAGTGTTTGCAGATTATAAATTCATTTTATTTTAGCTATGGGTATTTAATCTCTACCTATATATAGCAATACTGTTATATTAATACTGTTTCCTGAAAAAAGAAAAAAAATTAAGGTCAGACTGCAAACACTTTTCTTCCAAATGTTCCCATACCACTAGCTCAGTGTAATCCTATGATCTGTCAAACAGAACTTTTTTAGCTCTGTTACATGCTAGACCTCCCACGCAATAATACAGAGTTTTCTCATTGTGTGGTTTTCTCCAGAAAGCCCGTAAAGTCTGAGAAAATCGATCCAAACAAGCCTTAATTCTGTCATTAGGTGAGAGAAAGCCGCTCTGTGATTGGCTGCCCGTCTGCTCCATATTCAGAGGTGCTGGATGAGGCAGAAGGCCTGCTGGGAAAATGGTGTTGTAATCAGGAGCTGGCTGTGCTGCCTGATCAGGTATGAAGTCAGCTTCCACCTTCCTCAAAATCCTTCTTCGTCTTCCTCTCGTCTCGCTCATGTGGAGCCTGTTCTCAGGTACCATTACACTATATGACCGCGAGCTGTTGATAGCTGGAGAAATGAGGCTGTGAGAGAGTGTATGTGTGGGGTTTGGGGGAGTATGAGATGTTAGTGCTATTAAGTTGGGTGGGGGTACTTTTTTGTTCCCACATTTGATTATTCAGGTTGGTTGAACTAAATTTCTGAACCCATAAAATTCGGATCCCTTTTGGGGGCTATTTACATATATTTCAATTCCCCCTCCTACAGTCTCCCCAGCTTCTGTCTTTTCCCTCCGAATGTGAAAAAAAGAGGGCAGAGCAACCAGGCCTGTCTGGTCTTTAAGATGTCACTGTGGTGTGAAATATAGGCGAACAAGCAGGGCTTTGAAACTCAAACTGATCCCAGCCTCCAACCCCCCCACACACACACAAACACAAACACACGCACACACTTACCTTCTGTTCCTCCCTCATACACACATACTTGCTCATGGAGACAACAGACCACCCCTCTCTCTCCATGCCGTCTTAGTTGGTGAGCGCTGTGCCCACTGAGACAGATCCATCTCTGAGGTGGTGTGTATGCGTGTGTGTGCACATGTGACAGTGTGTTTGTGTGTTCAGTAGGCTGTTGGGGTCTAGGCACCAGACGCAGATGTTTGGGACGGGACTGGCGGGGATGCACCTGTAGTCACTCCATCATGTGCCGAAAACTCTGGCATCATTTAAAAAAATGTATTAAAACATGGAAAGTTCATCCAAAAACAAAACAGAACACAACAACAACAACAAAACTAAACTAAACTGAACTGAACTAAAAATTAAAAACAAAACTTAAATGTAAACTTTAAATCTGTATTTAGCAAAATATTAGATTTTTTTTATTGTTCATATAATGTACCAGTATATAAAAATATATATTTTTTAGATCTTCTGTTTTCACTGTAATTTTAAAGTTTTAGTAAAGTTTTTTTTATGTATTTCTATATATACAGTATATTATTTCAACATATATTTTATTGCATTTTATTTGAGTGTTACATTTAAATGTATTCATTTAAAATACCTTTAAACCATCTTAAGGCCCCCTTAAATGTTTGCTAAAGACCAGCCCCCATTTGAGAACCATATATACTAAGTATGTACTATTTAATATAGACCCCCAGTTGAGTGAGATGTGTTTGTCGTTGTTGGTAATGCAAGTGTTCAAGTCGAAAGATGCTTCTTTTGGACGTTTGGAAAACGTAACTCATCGCTAATTTAACATAACACTCCTCGGATTGATTTGTCAAGGGGGCGTGAAATAGTTTAATTGTTTCAAATGAACACACTCGCGCCCCTGCATTGTGGATTAATTTTCTGACCAAAGTCTCCAGGGCCAGGTTTTGTAATTCCACATGGGCCCGGTGCCCGGTGGCCCGCTGGAGAGATAAAGAGAACACATATGTAGCCAGGCTCAGTCACGCTCCAGTTGAGCCATCGCAGCACACAGAGTTACAGCCGGCATGATGGGAACACTTGTTTGTTTAGGGTGGTGGTGCCATGGTGTGGTCGGATGGCACTTGTTTTGTGCGCTCCATCTGTGTATGTGTGTGTATGTGTTTGGTAAGTATCAGGAGGTTGGTGAGGGTGGTAGTTGGGGAGGGGGCAGGGTGGCATTTAGTCAAACAGTGTTCCTGGCCCCCAAAATCCCCTCCCTACCCTCCCCTAGTCCCCCCAGCTCGGCCGTGTTCGCTCCCCAGCGCGCAGGCAGAATGCAGCGTCAGGAGCCTGAGCACTGAGCTCCCATTGTGTATGCTAAGCAAAGCGGAATGGCCGGGTGACAAAAGAGGGAGGAGTGGGGCTCAGGGCATACAAAGCCCGGGGGAGGGAAAGGATGGTGAGGGGAGAGGGGCGTACTGCCGCTGAGGGCTAAATAGACCCACTCAGCCCCCCAAACCCCATCCATAACCCCTGTCCCCACCTCCGAACAACACACTTGTCTTTCCCGTCCCAAACCCTCTGGAGAAATGAGCTGCAAACTTAAGGGAGTTTGAGATTAATTTTGCAGAGTTGTTAATTTTTTTAACAATAAATTTATTCATGCAAGAACTTTAAAATGCATCAATACGATGTCTGTATATCACATGTATTATTTTATATCATAAAGTGTGATTTTTTCGATTGCTTCTTGTTGTTGTGATTTTATTTCTTGCAATTGCATTTATATAATAGTATTCAAAAGTTGGAGGCAGTAAGAGTTTATTTTTTCTTTCTTTTTAAGAAAAAAAAAGAATAGGTTTAATCAGCAACGGCACATTAAATTAAAAGAAAAAACACAAAAAATGAATCTATTAAAAATCGCTAATAAATTCATCAAAGAATCCTGTTTTGAACACTGATAATAATAATAATAAAAAGTGTTTACTGAACAGCAAACCAGCATACAAGAATGATTTCTGAAGGATCATGTGACATTGAAGACTGGAGTGATGGCTACTAAAACAGCTATGCTATTATAACATTTTAAAATTTATTAAAATTTAAACTGTAATACTATTTCACAACATTACTATGTTTAATGAGCAAAAAGACTTCTTTCAAAAAAATGTTGGCGTTACTCCAATATACAGTGTTATATTTTATTTTGCCATTCAGTGTTATATAAAGTTTTTTACTTTGCCATGTACATCTTTGCATGTTTTAAAGCTGATTTGACTTGATATTTCTTGTCTTGTAGAGTCTGGGTTACCTAGGACACTATACAAGTTGGGTCGTCTATTGGTCGTCTCTGGGTGTCTTTCTCAAAGATGATGTTCAAGTTAACATCTGAATGGCCTGCAGTCATGGAGAGCTCTGGTTTTTCCCTGTGGGCTGGAAGTTCACAAAGCCAGGGGCAGGTCTTTGATGAACCCTCTTCCTCGTTCTGCCCTTCCTCTGCCCTCTCAGATGCAAGGTAACCTCAGCACATCAAAGAGAGGCTCCATACAGAGTCCACTTGATGCTATTACCCCCCCAAACACACACTCGCATCGCCCGCCTCCCCTTACACATACACTGCTCAGCGCATACACTTTACATTTGAAAAAACTAAAAATGAATCACCCGTCCCATCTGTTTGGGTAGCTACCGGTCCCTTTGCCCTCTGTTTGTCCCGGTGCAGTAGGAAGTGGCTCGCTGGGTGACTTTTGTGGTGTGAAATGAAAGGGAAGGTTTGCTGCAGTAAGGCTCTCTGTGCAACAATTCATGAGCCCAAGAAGACGACATACGACAGAAATAAAGATGCCACCACCCAAAGGTGTGTATGTGCACCGGGCCAGAGGTGAGCCTGAATGTCTCTTGTCAGCCTAGCGTTCTCCCGGCAGGCCTGACCCGTGGAGTCATTATCCCTCCAGGTAAATCACCTCGCAATCAGTGTGTCTGAAGCCCCCTGCTCTCCCGATGATTCCCCTGCTGATTGGCCTAACTGGACTCCTGTCTGAGGAACGATTACCCTGCATTGTTTTCTTTATGGCACATAGATTGAGCTGTTGTTAGCATTCGCTTGCAGGGCGGAGGCAGCGTGTGTGAGGCCGGGATGTGAGGATGTGCTCTGAGGTCTGTCTCTCTTTCTCTGTGCCTGATATGAGTAACAGGAAAAGCACAGGAAAGCTTTTATTCTAATGATTTTGAATGAGTCCTTGAAATGGCAAACTATGATTTCTTGAACGGGAAATTGTAGCCAAGTTGGTCGAGGTTACGGCCAGATTCATCAGTGCTGCAACTGGAGGATAAAACGATCAAGAAATAGTCTGAATGTTATTAATGTGATTATTTGGTGTTGACTTTAGAAAAGGCACTACTTTGACATTACTTGCAAATTAGCTTTTAATAGCCAGAGTTTCTGTAGTGGTCAAGCCTTTTTGTATTGATGTTTAACACTTTAGACCTAAACACAAGAACGGATATTTTCAATGCCACTCATGAGCACAATTCTACAGGTTGGGTTCCTCGTCTACACTGGTAAACTGGAGGAATTTTGGTCCCAGTATTCACAATAAACTGACAATAGTATCATTCACAAAGTATGGCCGTTCTACTATTTCTTCTACTACAGAACATTGCTTCTGAGATATATTGTGCAATTGTAGATGTCAAGAAGTGGGGATATGAAGAAACAATCCTTTATAATATATCAATCCTCTTGAGGTCATTCTTGAGATACAGTGCCTTTCTTTCTTTCATTCTTTCTTCCTTTCTTTCATTGTGCCATCGCTCTAATTTCAGGGAGTATTGAATATAGGGTTAAAGGTCAGTACAAGGCCTTAGTTAATTAGCAAACTTCATTGCACCAAATCACAATTTGTGACAGTATTTTTGACCTTTGTGTAAATATATAAAAATATATAAAAACTGGTGCAGAGTGAGGATTTATATGGAATTCAAAACTCTAAGATGACACTGAAAAATGGCAGTATTCTAAATCAAATTTAAGCATAGAATAGACAACACTTGAAGACACTTGGAGATCAACTGAAAACAAACAAATATATATATATATATATATATATATTATATACAGTACTGTCCAAAGTCTTAGGCCACTAGTATTTTCAGCAACATAAAATGGTTTTAAATGGGTTATTTCTATCTTTTGCAGTAGTGTGTCAGTTGGAAATATCAGTTTACATTTCCAAATATTATTTTTGTCATTACTTGTTACAAAGCAGTGAGATTATTGTCTGACTACGGCCAGTGCTCAACAGAGAGATCTGATCTGATCCAGAAGAAAATCCAGAGGAACTGTGGCATTTATGGCATTATTTTTGAAAGCATCCTCATTTTTACACAAGTGTCTAAAACTTTGAACAGTACTGTTGCTTTCCAGGTAGGTTTTTTTTCTTCATCTTGGAGACGTTGTCACAGTTCTTCTGGATTGAGTCTGTCTCAGTTTGTTCTGTTAC
>JAUYWG010000048.1:14166317-14197019 GCA_034779775.1 Enteromius afrohamiltoni
GATCTGCAAGGAGGAATGGCAGAGGATCCCCAAATCCAGGTGTGAAAAACTTGTTGCATCTTTCCCAAAAAGACTCACGGCTGTATTACATCAAAAGAGTGCTCCTACTAAATACTGAGCAAAGGGACTGAATACTTAGGACCATGTGATATTTCATTTTTTCTTTTTTCATAAATCTGAAAAAATGTCAACAATTCGGTGTTTTTCTGTCAATATGGGGTGCTGTGTGTACATTAATGAAGAAAAAAATGAACTTAAATGGTTTTAGCAAATGGCTGCAATATAACAAAAAGTGAAAAAATTAAGGGCGTCTGAATACTTTCTGTACCCACTGTATCTATCCTTTGTTTGTCTCTCTGTCTGTCTATCCATCTACCTATCTATCCCTTTTCTATCTATCTATCTATCTGTCTGTCTGTCTGTCTGTCTGTCTGTCCGTCCGTCCGTCCGTCCGTCCGTCCATCCATCCATCCATCCATCTATCTATCTATCTATCTATCTATCTATCTATCTATCTATCTATCTATCTATCTGTCTGTATGTTCGCATCTTTCTATCATCGGCTAAAAATAGGAATAAGATCTGAGTCACCATTAAGATACAAACTACTGGTATAGAAAGAGTTAATCTGGGTTTAGTCAGCATGGCTGTTTTTTTCCCACAGCTCATTCATGGTATACATTACTTCAGTCAACAGAATAAACATATTACAAACAGGATTGTTTCCACAAAATGTAGCCTGTGAATCTGCAGTTATGTGTTTGGATGCTCAAAGGCTAACTCTGCTTGGGTGTGGGTCATTTCCTGATTTTTCTGCAGGTGGAGGCCTGACAGACGTGCCAGTCCTGCTGCCAATTGTCCTCCACCTCAGCCTGCAGACATGGCTTAATACTCACACACACGCACACACAAAAAAAACACAAGCTTACGCAGACTTGTACATACATTCTTATTTCATCCTGATCTTTAAAAGTCACTCAATCATGCACCCGTGCCACAAACAAATTCTCACCCACCTACACGGGCTACCGAAAGAACGCATGATTGCCAGCCTGTCAGTCACATCATATGTCAACTACCTCCAATGATTCCCAGGCTGTCACACATGATTTCACACAGACCTGTTTGTGCATTAAGAGCAACAGACAAGAATGTAGATACCCAAAAGTAATACGTAGTGTTAGGTAACTATTTCAAACTTTCACTATCGTGCGCTCTCTTTTATGTGAACACACCCATATCTGTTACATAAAACACTTTACTCAGGCCCCTTCCCCACCCAGGCCATGAAAATGAAGGACAGCTTACATGTTCCTATCAGAATCCTGATTTAGAAATCATTTTATCAACACATCTCTGCCTCCTCTCTCACACGTCACAGCACGTAATGAGCAGTGCGTGAGGAGAGCCTGTGTTGTAATTGCATGCTACATACCTGTTCAGGGAGTTCTCACACTGAGGATGACACAGAGAGTGCGTATGGGAAAGCCTACGCTAACAGTATTGAGTGTTCATTGACAGTGTCTTTCCATTTTATGTTTACCATATTATGTATATATATATATATATATATATATATATATATATAGTACTGTGTCAAATTCTAGGCCACTAGTATTTTCAGCAACAGAAAATGGTTTTAAGTGGGTTATTTCTATCTTTTTGCGGTAGCGTGTCAGTTGGAAATATCAGTTTACATTTCCAGACATTATTTTTGTCATTAAATGTAATAATGCAGTGAGATTATTGTCTGACAACAGCCAGTGCTCCACACAGAGATCTGATCATCATCCAGTCTGTCTGGAATGATAACAATGACAAAGTAACAGAACAAACTGAGATATACTCAATCCAGAAGAACTGTGACAACGTCTCCAAGATGAAGAAAAAAACCTACCTGGAAAACTATGGGCAAGTGTTTTATCAAAACTGTAATACCAAATATTTATTTGATTTAGTTAGTAGAAGGTAATTGATAAATGAAGTTTATTTAATGACAAAAATAATGTCTGGAAATGTAAACTGATATTTCCAACTGACACGCTACTGCAAAAGAGAAATAACCCACTTAAAACCATTTTTGTTGCTGAAAGTACTAGTGGCCTAAGACTTTGGACAGTACTGTATATAATATATGTATTATTAGTTTATGTACTAATACACTGAAAAAATTGCAACCTTAAAAAGGAAACATCTACACTAAAGGAGTATTTCACCCCAAAAAAAGAAATTAACCCTCGGTTCGCTCACTCCTAAACCATCCTAGGTGTAACTTTCTTCTTTCAGATTTTAAAAACTTTATCCTGGCTCTTCCAAGCTTGGTAATGCTGGTGAATAGTGGTCATTACTTTGAAGCTCCATAAATTGTATATATCCACCCCCCGAAAGCATAAAGCTTAGTTTTACAACAAACGTATATGGTTTACGGGGCTTCAAAATAATGGCAACTATCCACCAGCATTACCAAACTTGGCAGAGCCTGGATACGTTTTTAAAAACTCAGACTGTGTTCATCTGAAAGAAGAAAGTTGACTTTGGGGTTATTTGTGGTAATTTTCATTTTTGGGTGAACTATTTTAACTGGTTTTATTCAAGTGAAAATATCATTAAATATCACTGAATCATAATGTAATAAATATCAACTGACCTAAACGTAATGATAAATACCACGGTTATACCAACAAAACTTATTTTTTAGGTTAAATCAAGTAGAAATTACACTTGAAAGCGATATTTGCATGTTACCAATTGTTACCAAAAGTTAATTACCATTTGTTTATATATAATATATAAAATTATATAAAATTAAATTACATCTCTTATGTTCATCAAGGCTGAATTTATTTGATCAAATATGGAGTAATGTTTCTACTATTTATTTAAAAATTACAATTTAAATTTTTAAAAATTATTTAAAAATATTTCTTTTTATTTCAAATAAATGTTTTCTTAAACTTTGTATTAAAACAAAACAAATACTGAATAAATTGCACTGAAGGCTGAAGTAATGACGCTGAAAATTCAGCTTTACTCTCACAGAAATAAATGACATTTTAAAACAGATTATAATAAAAAGTAGTTATTTTAAATTGTAATAATATTTCACAATATTATGTTTTTATTTTTTTCATCACGGTGTAATTTTGATCAAATAAATGTAGCCATGTTTAAAAAAAAAAGATTATTATTTAAATATTATTTGTATTTAATTCAAATTAATTAACCACAGAGATATGTAGTAATAATAAAAAGTGTATTTTTATTATTGTTATTATTTATTTTTTTACAAAACAGTAAAACAACAACATTAGTATACTTGACCTGTCATGTTGAAACCTCCTGTGGTTCACCTTCAGCCTCAACACATGTCTCTTCATTATTAATAGTAATTATTTCTGACTGAAGTTGTTGTGATTCTTCAACACACATATTTTAGAAAAATGGCACACTACGAGGTGTACACCCAACGTGAGTCAGTTAAATTTGTTTGCATTTGCTTCAAAACTAATTTCTGGATAAAGCTGCACGTACGTGCATGCACTTCTGTATGTTTATTTTGGTGTGCATAGCGAACAAAGTTGTGTCTATAAGCAATAAGATTTGATTCCATGGGTGGGTAAGAGTGTGTGCATCTGTATTTTTGCCTGAGCATGCATCTGTGTGTGTGAGCATGCATGTGTGTGTTGTGTTTGAGTGTGTATGCATTTTGTGGCCTCTGGGTCTTCCTGTGAGTCATTCTCATGAGGTAAACCCCAGTAAAGCTGTCCTAGTCCTCTCTAATTCCTCATTAGCTCACGGCAGGCTGTCTCAGGGGGATTTGTGCTGCCTGTGTGAGTGTGTGTCCGGGTGTGTGTTAGTTTGAGCCCATGCGGTCTGAACGTGGAGCACCACAGGGCCTCTCTGTGGGAGACTGCTGTGAGCCAGGTGTGTGTCCACTGGCAGGTGCTTGTGTCGGGGGTGGGTTGGTGGGTGTGGGGGGAGTTTAAACAAGCTCGGCACAGCGGTGCATTAACTATATCACAGTTTGGGATGTTCTCCTCGGCTTATAAACTGCCGCTGTATGATAGCCTGTTTAAACACTTCTCTGGGACGCTCTCATGGTGGTAACCCTCAAAAAAACCTACTGTGGTGCAGTCATGATATTAGGTGGTCATAGTACCGAACAATAATCACATTCTTCAGAGTACTTTTTTATTTTTAGCACTTTTTAAACTATTCAAAAGCAATTCCTCAGCGGTGAATGATCCAAAAGCGGCCCATATTTTTAAAGGCCCTGAGCTCAGCGAAAAAGGTGAGCCAGACTTGTATATTCAGTGTTCATTTGATATTATTCTGTTTGTCTGGTGTGTAAAGGGTTTCTGTTCCTGTTTGCTTTTGTCAGGGACACTAAGCCCCCCTCTTACTGGGATCATCTGTCTGCCTGGTGAGCGAGCTGCGTCCTGCCCACTGCTCCCAATTCTCAGAGAAATTTACTCAAATCTTACAGGTATTTAATTTGCAAACATGAAATTGATCAGCCAACCCAAAGGAGTTCATAAAAGGACATATGTTCGTTTTAAGCCTACCTGTAATACTCTCTATGCGTATTTATTTGTTGTGATACTAACATATTGGGTATTTAGTCCCTTAAGTTAAGGTTAGTTGATGCATTAAGCATCTGTTACAGTATTTATTAATCTTATCTTTTACCATTTGTTAATAAAAATACAACAGTTATTGATTATTAGTTCAGGTCATTTCCATTAAATAATATCAATAGATGCTGCATTTGATTTATAATAAGGTAATGTAGTAAATTGCAATTAGCTAACTAATACGATCAATTTTTTAAAGATACATTTGAATGTTACCTATTAAACTTTAATGTAGGAGAGATAACACGCATTTAGCTAAACTAAACTATACTTAACACTTTTAGAGACATATGTGTGTGTGTGTGTGTGTGTTTGTTTACAACTATAAATCACCAGGCAAGATGCTCTGTATCAGTTCTGCTCTTTAGCGTCAACCAGTGGCGGTGTGTGGAAGCGCATCACTGGAGAGATTCATTCTCTGCAGGAGCCAAAGTGTGTTTCCGCGTGAGCTTTTTATACTGGTTACCTTCCACTGTAAAATCATACAAAAATAGTTCTCATAATTGATGTGTTTGACGTTTTTAATGGGCTTGATATTTACATGACACATATGTATTTAAGCAGTTACCTGGACACTCCTGTAATATTAGGGAAGTGCGTTTACTGTAACAGAAGACTCATTCTTCCCTTCAGTCAGTCCACATGAAGTGCTCGTGTAAGTGTGTGTCTGTAAGGTGCGATGTCTTTTCAGCTGTATTCTGCCTTTTTCTCAGTCTGTATTGTGAGACAGCTGCGTGTTGGCTGATAATTGAGTAATTACCTGTATGAGATGGCACTCCTGCCGGGAAACACTGCTAATCTCACCGACTGGCCTTCCCCGCGGAACAGCGTTTAGCTCAGTTAGAGGCTAAACGCTCAGTTTAGCTGCACAATTTAGTGTGTGCATGTGTGTTTGAATCATCGCTCTCATTTCTGCCTGCATCAAATGAAGGCAGACGCAGGGGACAGTGTTTTGAACAATTTTCGTTTCTTAAAAGCTGTTTTGCACGATGTCTTACAGATGATAGGATGATAATGGGGACAATTTAGGGATTTTTTTTTCTGTGCTTTTCTCTGGAAGAGGCTAGGAATGTCGGATGTAAAGTCCAAGTAAACGCAGTAAGCTCTCCTAGTGCAAACAGTTGCACTTTCCTGGTGAAAAGCAGCCTGTGCTCAAATGATTCATCTCTTATGATAGAGTCTGTTGTTTTAGATGTTTGTGGCAGTCACATGAACATGAACTGTAATTAACAAAGACACAAAAATTGTTATTAGCTTTATTGTGAACATCATTTAAACAATATCAGTTCATTCAAAATATATTTTGTTTAATTAAATATTGATCGGAATAGTAAAAAATAGTTTACGTTAACAAACTAAATGATAATAGATATATGTATAATAAATAAATTGAGATTGACCAACACAGGAATAAATTAAATGTAAAAAAAATTATTTTGAAATAGCTAATTGTACTACAATATTGCTGTTTCAATACTATACTATATTGTACTGTATGTTATATTATTTCACATGTTCTCACCATTTTGTTTTCTTGTTTTAAGCACCCAAGTGTATTGAAATGTAGTGAGGTTAAATAAATGCCCACACTTTTGCTTCCCGGATAAATATGCACTGTTTTAAGGATGATAAGATAACCCATTATTTCAACTCATTCGAGATACAAATGACGACATCCTCTTTTATGTTTTATAAAAGCTCTGTCCCCGTAAAGACAGCAAAAATCCACACACACTGATCTAAGCAGTCCTCTGGTATTTGTTGATCCTTTTTTTCCTCATGTCCAATTCCCTGCAGGTCCTGAAACAGTGCTGAAACCAGAACAAACCTGAATATTCAGTTACGGATGCATTTTCATGCGATTGTCCAAAAGGGGGGCAAGAAGCTGTAAATGATATGCTATGAGGAGATCATATTAACATAACACACAGACACACAAGTATACACACACACACACAGACAAACAAACACACACACTCCAAATATTCTCTGAGTACTTCCGTTGCATTCCCACAGGAGTCACACCCTGTCAGAAGGGTAATGTGAGAAGGTGTTTCACAGGGTCACTGCATGCATGGAAATGACGGGACGCTCTGAGGAGGAAAACACACTGATCGATATCTCTACCAACAAACTCTTGATTCTTGAGTTCGATTCAGAGCCATACGAGTCTTCGAATGAATCTGAAGCACCCAGGGCCCTGGCGCTGGCACTCTGAAAGGGACAGCAATATCCACTGATGTAATGTGAGAGATAGCGATCTTTTATGCGCTGCTTTATAACTTGTGGGCGTAATGTGAGTTTGGGGGGCGTGAAGGGGTGATGAAGCGGTGTTGCTGGAATCCGCAGTGTTGTGAGAGCTTCATACCTTTCAGCTTCATTAAACCAATTTCACGCCGAGGTGAGCTAAGAGAGGAAACTCTGAGTCTCTGCCGCCGTAACAATGGCGCATTGAAGGGACGAGGCGAAAGTAAATTAGGTACCACTTCACAGACGGCAAATTAAAATCTGAAAGTTGGATAGGAAAAGTTGAGGGGGAGATGATTATGTCTTTATTGTGCTGCTCTCAATCTAAAAAAAACCCTACCCATCCTTTTAGCAACCACCTTTGCCCCCCACCCCCCAAGCCTCTCTGCTTAGAAGAAATAATGATCTATTTCTTGTGTGGTAATTGGTTTCTAAGATGCCCTTGCTAAAAAAAAGAAAAAGCAGATTTTGAATCGTGAAGCTACTCTTAGCCTTCCTTTCAGTCACGTAATTTGGTTCTTATCAGTGAGATATGATATCCTGAGAGAATCGTATAAATTAAACATTAGTGTGGGAGCTTATTTTTGTACTGTCATTTTCATGTCCAGAGGTGCGATGTCTGTCAGGGCCTTTGCGTTAGAAACGCTGAGAATCAGATTCTTCATGTCCTTTAATTTTAAGACACTGTCACTGCATTAAAGAGCCCTGGCATATTAGCAAAATTTAAAAAAAAAGGTATCGGTGGCCTGTCTGTGTGTGTATGGTGTGTGTGCTGTGTGCTCTCTCTGAGGCAGTAGTAATGTGACCCTGCAAAGAATAAAGGAGGCACTGTAAACAGTGCACAGTCATTAGCGGTGTGAAATCAGACACTGACAGTAGCAGGAACAGCACTGAGAACAGTTTTCTGTGTACTGAACACTGGGCTGGGTGTTGGATAAAGAGACCTGAAAAAATAAACTTTCACAGTTTTTGCATGTAGGTGAGAGTGGGGTAAGATGTGCCAAAAGAAAGATACATCACAGCCTTAATCTATCAAGTTGTATATTTGTATATATCACGTGGCCATACATATAGAAAGACAACATATATGTACCTGAATGAGAGAAGTAACCAGTTTTTAACGTCTGTTTTTTTCACTTGGCAGAAATGTTCTACATTGGAGGTGCAATTAGTTGAATGTAAAAAAAACGTAACCAAACTGTAAAACTAAATAAATATAAAGCCTTATGAAAATATCAAAATGAAATGACTTGAATTAAATGCTTACAAACAGGAAAAATAGTCAGCACATGGGGTAAGAAAAAAAAACTTGTTTTACTTTTCAATTAAGTTTATTTTACCATTGCATATCATTAAATAAATTATACATCCCATGCAAAAGAAAAAAAAAGAACTGAAAAAAGGTGCACTCCACTACAAATGTCTTTGTTTAAAAAATAATTCTGGATAGTTCATTAGTACTTTTATTTTATACAGGTCATTGCACCATCCTTCTGAGTTTTTTTTTTTTTAATGAAATAATATGAAATGGTTCCATATCTTATCTCTTGATATGACACTGATTACCTTTCTTGTGGGGTAAATTGTCAGTGGCGTCTAGAGCCTTATGTTATAGCCACTGTCCTTTTAATTCTGTTAATATAAGGCATTATTAAATATAATTAGACATAATCATTACACATTTATTCTCTTAAACAGAGGTCAACCTGAGTAAAAAGCAACTATCTGACCCCATTCTCTAAACGTTAAACCTCTTGCTTTTATTTGTTTGTCTTTAATGACCGTGTTTAGTCTGGGAATCCTCTACAGGAGCGTAATTGTTTTTGTCAGTCTGTCTGTATTGTGAGATGCTCCCTGATGATCTGTCCTGTCTCTCAGGGCATCACACACACTTTCACACCCTCACACAAAGCTCTGACAGCAGTTAGGCTTTACTGCCCCTCGGCCCGCTGGTTTTACGAGGCAGACAGATCCCTCACACTGTAAACCCATCAGTCAGGAACAAAGAGGGCAGGTGCGAGCCTGCCTCGAGTGCTCACCTGCACCCAGCGGGGGATGAAGCCCATTCAGCACACCCAAGAGGACATGCTCCTCTTCTCCGCTCCTGAACTTCTGCAGTCGCCATCTGAAGGTCCTCACTTTTTTTTGTTATCTGCATCTTATCTGCGAAGAAACTGCTGCCACACAAAGGGTCCTGAGGAGAGGAGAGGGCTTAGGATCACAGTCTGAAGAAGAGGATAGACGTGATATAGAGATGACAGGTGGAGCGACTATAATTGCTTTTTAAGCCACTTTGTTTTTTATTTTATTTTTTCAGACCCTTTTGATGAGTGCAAAGCCATGCAAAAAAAAAAAAAAAAAAGGTTGTGGCCTAGTGAAACAACACACAATACTCACGCAGGACAGTTTTTACTTAGATTTATGTTCGTCAGTATCATCATTTCCTGTCATCCTGTCAATACAATAGTAAATCAGCTCATAAAACACAAGTTATTTCACATTTCTGCTACACTGTCAGAAACGAATGTGCACAATTTGTACCTTTAAGGGTCAAATAGTTTGTCAGTGGTGCACTATCCTTAAAAGGACAACTTTGTACCTCATCTGCCCCTAAATGGTGCATATTACTACTATAGAGTATTAATATGTACCAAAAGGTCCTATTCAACCCCTTTAAATATTATATCATACATTATATGATGCATAGGTTTCTAAGGCCTTTAAGTAATAAACATGAACAAAACTGCAGAGAAACCTGTTTTTTCACAATCGTCTACATGCCTTCTGTTCTCTGACTGATAGTTTATAATTTTGTTAGCAAGCAAAAGTCCTTTAATATAGTTGTACAAACACTGAGGTCACGGTTCAAATGTCTTTTTGCTTTGAAATAATACATTAGGCTTTTTAAGAAACGTTCATTTGTGCACGTTCAATCAGCACTGTATTGCATTACTGTATAATTTTTGCCACCACAGTAAAAACTGATCAACTTTGATCACAAAACTATGCATTATGCAATCATTTTATAAGTCATATGAATGAAAATGACAACTGATATTTATAAAGTACACATTTTTTGCAAGTAACCTGTTATATTGTTATTAAGATTTCACTCATTTACATTGAAACCTATAATCATTTTATCTTACTTTTTGTCCATATTAATTTCAGCAAATGCACCAAATTGCATGCCCAGTTTGCGCCTTGTGGGTGTTTTATGTCATGTATCATGTTTTTTTTCTTTCTTTTTTTGCATGGCAGAAATATACATACGAAGTACATAAGAAGAGCAATTAGTTTTATGTAAAATAAATAAAAAATACTTAGTCAGTATTTTGTATAGTTGTGTTTAATATTTGTAAATAGAAATATATTTATTGAAACTTTTACAATGGGGTAAAACAAACCAACATGTTTTACTTTATTCTGTATCCTGCTATATGAGCCATAAAATCCTGATAAATCACATAAAAACCTTTTACTAAACTTGCATAAAAAAACCAATGGAACTGAATTTGGGCATTGAACCAAACAATTGTAAAAACCAGCTAAAAGTGAGGCAAGTCAGACTCTAGATAACAGGCAGAGTTAATTATACTGCACTCCTGATTAAATTAGATTGTTTTTTTTAGTTATAATTAAAACTGACTAACACAAATGCTCGTCTTGACTGTTGGCAGGAGACGGTTACCCAAATGCAGGGTTCGTTAGGCAGGTGATTGAAGTTGCTGTGTGGTTAAAAGATGCACTTTGCTCATTAAGTAGGATGGGACACATGTATGCAACAGGAAGCAGTTGGTCAGTTAGGCTGACAGTGTGGTGAGCACACAGAGAAGACACATGCAGGTTAACAGCATGCCAATCAAACTCAGAGAGACAGGTGGACAGCATGCAGTCACATATTAAGGGGAGCAGGCAGGAAGACAGACAGACAGACAGACATACCCAGGCAGACGGGCAAGCCGGCAGACAGCGGGGGTAGGTGCCTGAGAGTCCGCTCTGTAGCAGAGTAACAGATGTGTGGTGAATCTTTAACTTTCCTCACTCCCCACTGTCACTGCATCTGTCCGCAGCCTCTCTGGGTTAGTGTAGCCCCCTCCTGTGTGAAAAAACCCAACAATAAAAACCTATCAGTGCACTTATTGATTAGCCCATGGTGTCAGGGATGCTGATATTTAATGATCTGCAGGTCATGGCGTCTTTCTGCAGGTTAAACCGTTTATTAATTGGAACATTCAAAGTAAAATCAATACGGATCAGTCCAATGTTATCAAATCTTCAGATCGTTATTATTGCAGATAAATCTATTAAATTAAAATGTGTTAGAAATCTAACTAATCTAATTCTAATATGCTGATTTGGTGCTCAAGAAACATTTCTTTTTATTATAAATGCTGAAAACAATTGTGCTGCTTAATATATTTGTGGAAACTATTATACACATTTTTCAGGATTCTTAAGATCTTAAGATATGTTCTGAAAAGAACATAATTTGTTTGACATGGAAAACTTTTGTAATGTTAGAAATGCCTTTTGATTCCTTACTGACCCCTAAACCTTTGAACAGTAGTGTACATTAGTAGATTTTGGGCTGAATATATCTGTTTATTTCCTAAAAACATGTTTTTTATGATGTTAGTGTGTCACTTTTAGTGTGTTAATTAGAATTGTTAAAAACAGAGTTATCTGTTTTTGCAAATAAACTCTTCATATAATGATTTCAGATTATCTTAACTCATACATAATATGAATTAAGTTCACTTAACAAAACATTGGATGCCATTTCCTTCTGATTATTATAAAAGAACAGCACATAATACAAACAGAGTTTGGACTCTCAGGCTTATTAGTGTGCAAAAGTGATTCAGACATCCTCTGCAGAATGTGACCGAACTGAAACAGCATCACACCTCATTGTCCCACAGTCTACCCCGATTTAAAATAACAGATATGTCACTGACATAATACTCAATAAGTAGTGTTTTATTGTCATTTATGTGATCAGCCTAATCCCTTTAGACGTCACAGGGTAAATAGTACTGGGACTATCTCTCCCTTGCGCCCTCTTACTCCCTCCTTAGCGCCATGGTTTATTTTAATTGAAAATTAGCAAAACAAAACATGGGCAAGAGGCTCCCTGAATGGGGCCCCTTTCTCTGGGAGCTCCTAGGCCGTTGAATAATGCATATGGGAGAGAGTAAACAGCAGCAGCGGGCCTGGCCCTCGAACAATGGACAGCTCTGAGCTCAGCCAGGGCGCCTGATTTTATTACTGACCTGTCAATCCTCCCCCCAGCCTGGGAAGCGTGGGACCGGGGCCAGGCAGCAGCTGCTGACCGGCCAGTGCTGACCTGTGCGCTTAGGCGAACTGGATTTCACCACACGCCCACCGGCCCAGCCCCACATACCTCCACAGGCAGAACACAGCTACGTGTATCCCAGCATGCCCAGTGAAAAACAACCACAACAAAAATAGAGCTAGACCAGTGCCATTTTTATCGGTGGTACTAAAAGAGAAGAATAAATCTGTACTAAATAAAAAATATTGTTCACTATGTTATATACGACTTCATTTAAACTTTTATAAAATATCATTTGTAAGTAGTTGCAGTGTACTTTATTTAGTTCTTACTAGTTGTTTTTAAACCACCATTTTAATCTTAGTATGTTTTGATTCAAACAAATGTTAACTTTCATGCAAACAAAGGTGAGGTATGGTAATGAAATATATATATATATATATATATATATATATATATATATATATATTTAATTAATGTAAAAAAAAAGAGTAGTTTGTACACTTCTGTCTGTCCACCTCTTTTTATTTCCTCACAGCCATTGAGATTCCACTCTTGCCTCTTGGTTTTGGCGGACTGTGGTTGCCGTGGCAACCAGTAAATTGGTTAGCAGGATGAGTAATGATATGACGTGGTGGAAATGGAAGGTCCCAACAAAGAACTTATTACAGCAGCACCTTTTTTTAACATTCCATTGTTGTCAAGTGCTCCTGATATTAACCTGCCTCTGCCAGGGTTCCCCGGGCCTGAAACAGTGCGCGTGCATATTGTCAATTCTCCAGAGAGTACAGAGAGTGAAAGAGAGAGAGAGAGTAATGGGAAGAGGGCAATAACTCTCTCTCCTCTCATCACCTTAACAGTTTCCAGGCTGTAGGACATGCAGAACACTTGTTAAATCACTTTTGGTTTACCTCTGTATTAACGATGCTGAGATAGCAATATATGACTGGATATTAACAAAAAATTATCTATGAAGACTGGAGAAATTATGGAGTAATGAAAAGTCAACTTTGGCATTACTGAAATAGTATACATAAAAAAAAAAAAAAAAAAAAAAAAAAAAAAAAAAAAAAAAAAATATATATATATATTTTTTTTTTTTAAGAGGGAGTTATTTACATTTAATTTAACATGTTACAGTGTGTACTCTCTCTCTCTCTCTCTCTCTCTCTCTCTCTCTCTCTATTTATATAATTTTTAATTCAGTTTAAAAATGATATATTTTATATTTATACAATACAATCTAACGTAAAACTAGCCAAATGCCCATATACTTTTAATCCTTGCAACTGTAAAATGGTATTTATTTTTTAAAATAAGCAGAATAATGTGTACAGTGAAGTGGCCCTGGACTCAAGATGGACACTGGATAAACCTCAACACTGTGCTAAGGCCTAAACATGAAGCAGAAGAGTCCTGTTTCACCCTAAAACAGTTCCTGTTTTATTTTGTGATAATCGAATGTGAAAAATAGTATATATATTCTGTGCATGATTAGATGACTAATATATTAAGCCTTACATAATCACCTACAAACTGTGATCCCCTAACTAAATGACTCCACATCACACTTTTTGGACCATTAAATCAGATTTGTTTAATAAATCACGTCCCTTTTGCCATTCTGAGTGAAGACCACAGTACTTGCTTGTGAAAATCCCTGTGAGGAATCCACACAAGCATCTTCCAAAGGAAAATTGCATTGAGAGAGATTAAGGGGAAGTGAGAGAGCTGGCGCAGGATGTTTGAGTGTTTGCTCTTGCTTTAACAACATCCTCTGTGCAGACACCCAGGCAGGCAGTGAGATGGGGTCAGAGATAGAAGACTGCAGTGGGCCTGGTCTGCTGCCTGACCCATTGTTCTACTTATCTCTGTCCTGGCCTATCTGCTGGGCCAGGGGCTTTTGAGGAGTGGGCAGGGGGGTGAATGACCACTGATAACAAGACAAAGACAAGTGCTCCTGCCTCATTCAGAATCTGCAAGGAAGTACTGCCCCTAATTAGTAGATCTACATATTGGTGTTGATGCTCAATTATACAAGTCCATGTTGGATTAGGTTGGGATGTTGGATAATAAGAAGGGGGTCTAATTTAATTTAACTAATGCATTTCCAATTGAGAAGCTTTTGGGCTTTTTAATCTTTGGTTTGAATAGAGAAGTAAATACATATTGGAAAGTTTTAATATGTGCAAAATATAAAAAAATAAAATCTTAAAATGTTTACACACAAACGTAAACATAAAGATTCTTTGAGTTATATGCTTCCATGTCAAATGAAAGGTTCCTTTAGATGATTAAAATAGACTTCAGACTAAGACAAAATGTTCTTTTAAGAACTGTTCAACCACGGTTGATCATGGCAGTGTTGTAAAAATCCTCTGAAAGATGATTCCATTAAGAAACATTAACATCCACTGAACATTTTCATTACATAAAACCCATTTAGGGTTCTCTAAAGAACATTTCACTGAACAGCTCTGAAAAACTTTTTTCTTTCAATAAATTAATAATTAACTGCAGAATTATTACTGTACATTTTAATATTTGTATCTTGAAATGTGTTACAAATAACTAACAAATAACTTGAATTGAATTGAATTAACCTGTAAAGAAAGATTCACACTTGATTGATGATTCCACAAAGAACCTTCAACATCCATGGAACTGCTTCATTGCACCATTTATTTATTTATTTATTTTTCAGATTATGAAAATGTTATGGGAATTTTTATATTTGAAGGTTAACCTTAAAGGTTGTTCCATGAATGTTAACTGTTCTTCACAGAACCAGCAATGCTAATAAAAACGTTTAATTTTAAGACTAAACCTTTCATGAATGTATATATTTTTGGATTGAAGACGGTTGAAATTTGAGATTATTTCTGAACATTATCAGGAGATCTTTCTGAACATAATCAGAGGGTCAGATTTCCTTTATCAATCACTGTGTTTTAACAGGAAGAGGTTGCAGGGGCTCTCGCCACCCATCAATGTCAGTGTGGGAAACAGCATCCATCAAATAAAAGCCAGCATTGCATGTGGCTCAGGTAACATGGTAGGGAACGGCAGAGCAATGCTGGCCAGAGGTAAGAGAGAAAGAGTAACCCTGACCCTTTAGATGAGCTGCTATCCTGGAGGTCTGCTCTTCTCTCTCTCTGTGTGTGTGGGGGGTGCATTGCTTCTGGACCTGTGAGAATGTGCTCCCTCAGTAGGGTCACTAGTCCCAGAGGGACACTTCCACCCTAACACATGGTCCCAGAGGCAGAGGGAACATGTTGCATGCTGTAGGAATTCCATGATTTATTATTTTAGTACACATGCTATTGTTTGATTATATTAAGCAGTTCACATCCCTGCCTCTGAGAGAATAACATCTTTGGTGTTTTGAAAACCAACAATTATCTGAGAAAATTTATAATTTGAGAAAAAATAACAGGTGTATTAATTAATAATAATATCAGAATGTATATAAAAATAAGGAAATGAAGTAGAAAATAAGCAAATACATTTCCTGATAATGCAATATGTAAATACAAAAAAAAGAAGAAGCAATGAACAAATTAGCTTCAATATCTCTCCAAAACACATCCTGAAAATACACAACTAAATCCGAATATGGCTTAGGGAGACAAAATATACATTTCTATTTTAAAATCTGAATGGATGGTATGTCTAGAATTACACATTAAAGTCTAACAAGATTTTAAAATGTGGTTAGACTACATAGGCTTAATACAGCAGAAAAAATTGATCCAAAATTAATTCCATGCAAGTAAACAAGTACTGTTATGTGGGTTTCTCAGTGTAATCTCTGAGAAAGTGGACATGTCATTTTAGAGTGCCACCAGCATCATTACAGGCAGTCAGAAATGCATTTGTGCCGAGGGACTGTTGATCAACTTTGTGCATACTGAATCTATCATGATAAGCAGACTTTTGCCCTACACCTGCTGATATTTAGATAAGATTAAATTTGGAAAGGGGTGGGAGATAGTTTGGGCAGGTGGGGGCAGGGATGCTCATGGCAGGGCAGAAAGAACAACATCTTGTCTGCTTGAGCATGAGTGCACAGCCTGGGGGTCACGAGGTCCTGTTTACCTGTGGCAGGTATTTCCTCTATGGGCTGATAAGAGCCGACCAGGGGAAGTGCTCCGTCACAGGTGAGTGGAGAGAGAGCTGGGGAAGCCAGATCTGCTGCTTAGAAGCGCAAACTCTGACACACAAACTTGTTGTGTAACCATGCCTGGGGCAAAAAGCACACCTACATACACGAGGAGTAACTAGGCCTAGCTGAAGCTACATTTTTAATAATTTGACAATTTTCGCTATTTTCATAATAGTGTAGCCATTCTTTAAACAAGCTTTAATAAACTTAGCGCAACCCAGGTTTACCTCTACAGTCCTTTCTTTCATAAGAGGGCCGATGCATTATTCATGTCATCCTAAATGATTGTCTCTTTTAATATAGAGCGTTGGATTGTCCGATTTATTCTAGTGATTCGGTTTCTAAACAGTTCTCTCTTTTGCTTATGTAAAGTTTTATGTAAAGCATAGTCCGAATCGTTCCTAAACTGTCTCTGAGATTTCTGTAGCGTTGGATCATCTGATTTTATTTTAAATCTCTTTATTATTTTATATTTGCCTATGCCCAAACATTCCAGTGATTAATCCTAAACTGCCCACCTGTCCGAAAGTCTGATTCATCTGAATGAATTGGTTCGTTCAGACGATTCATGTAAATGAACAGATCTATTTCGTTTAATAGTTTGATTCATCCTAACTGTCTCGTTGAAAGTCTGATTCATTTTAGTAATCATTTTGTCCTAATCTCTCTCGTATTATTGAAACGTCCGATTTATTATAGTGAATCGGCTCAAGTGAATGAAAAGCTTTTTTATAAAGCGACCTATTTGACTCTCAGTAGCCTACGTTGTACTTTGGTTATGCAAGTTAAGGTGTTTTTGTTGTGTCTGAAATTATTTTCCGACTTAAATTTCATTTTGTCATAAATCATTGTTTCATTCAGAAAACAATATATAATAGATAAAGATAATACAAAGTCTTTGAATTAAAACAAACAAACAAAAAGCAATGCTTTGAGGTCTGGAATTAAACATGTCATAGCCTAAAACTCCCACAAAAATGCAGGTTGACTATATAATGACTGATATGACAATAACTCTGATCACAGCTCTCTGCAGTAGGCAATCCCACCCACAGACCCCTAATGTGGCCCGCCCGTGTCAGAGTCTGAAATGAAGCAGAGCAGGTGGGGCACAACGGATGGATGGAGACTGAGCTTGTTTATTTTCATTCTGCCCTTCCTCTTCCTCCATTACCTGAGCTTTGGGTGCTCCACTTGCCCTCAGGTGCTGAGAGGAGGCGGTGAGCCTGAACATGTTAACAAGGGAGGATCCTACAATCACATTGAGAGACATGCTGCACCGCTGAATGGAGCTTTCAGCAAGGAGTGTGGATCAGACCACAAGACAACCCTCTCTTTTTACTGCCCTAAATATAAAGAGTGACATAAATAATCAACAAATTATTAACCAGTATGTACATCACCATTTGGTCACGCTCCATTTCTTTAATTGGTAATGAATAATCTGAACAAACCTGGACATATATGTAATTAAATAGTCGTTTACCATATCCTGTAACTGTGTCTCGACGACATATTTATGCAAGTTTTATATGCAGATCATTCATTTTGTATGTAACCAGACGTCCTCCGTTTTCCCCCATTTCTCAGAAATAAAGGTACAAAAACTGTCACAGTACCTTTTCAAAAAGCAATCTTTTGTACCTAATAGGTTAAAATATTTAGACTTTAAGTATTAATATGTACCTTAAGGTACCAAAATGGACCTGCCCAAGTGACAGCTTTTGTACCTTTATATCTGAGAGCGTACTGTGTTTAAAACAGTCTGGAAGGTGGCAGATATTGCGCGCATAATGCAATAAATGGTTTCTCTATTTAGTTTTTGTGGGTGTGTGTGTATATATATATATATATATATATATATATATAAAAATGCCAATATTTTTCAAGTGCTGTTTTGATAGATATAAAGCAAAAATATTTTAAAGAAACCATGAAACTGTAATTCAGTCCTAATTTTGAAAAGTAGTTTGAAAAGTTATTTTATTTATTAAAAACTATAATAGAATTTAACACTCATTTTATTTAAATTGTAACCATTAAACAGTCCAAATAGGCTACAGTTTAGCTGCATCATTATTTTCAGTTTTGGAAAAAGCATTTAAATCAGAGTAAACTATATTAATTAAAAAGCACAATAATTATTTAGCTTGAGTTTCTCTTCATTTATTACATTAAATCAATACAACATTTATTTAGACGACCATAATCAAAACATACAAAAGGAGTTATACTTTTAGACTTACATTGTTATTGGACATTTCAATATTTTTTGGACATATTAAGGCAATAAAATCATTTCACTTTTATGACACTTAAAAGTGTAAGAATGTATCAGCTCTGTAGTTAAAAATATCGTATTTACCAATGCTTTCCGCTGGTGCTTAGAACAAATTACAAGAGCACAAGTTATGAATGAGTCGAGCTGAATTGGACAGAGGTGAAAAATTGTTTGCGAGCATGTTTTTTCCTCAGGCTCTCCTCCCTTCTGCAGATCCGCTCATTATAAAGGAAGTGTAAAGGTAGCGCGCGGCAGCCATTGTAGCAGATCAGAACCTGAAGCACCCTCCAATAAGCAGGAGAACAGCATCGTAGGCACTGCAGCACCCCACTTCAAACCTCCCCAAACCCCATTTTCAGGCCCCACAGCTGCCCCGGCTCCGCAAGAGCACTTAGCCATGTCATTCTATCCGTCTCTCTGGACCAGAGGACACAGGCACGGTTTTGTGCGCCGCTGTCTCTGATATGACTCCAGAAATGGAAATGAGGCCATGGATCTTCATTAGAAGAGGCAGGTGTCCTCTGGCCTGCCCAGGTGAAGACGCTGGGAGGAGTGGGCCGAGGGGGAGGAAGGGGCTCCTCACGAGGGCTGGCGGCCCTCGTTTTGGCCCCTCTTTCCCCCTTCCCCCACAACACTTAATTGCCCGTGTAATGAGCTACTGTTGAATGGGCTTACTTGTGTGGAGGTACTTGAGGAGCCCGTGCATTAGGGGTACCTCCTGCAGCTCCTAATCTCAGAGCCCGTATATAGAGAGCGCCGCGTATGAAACGCCAGAGAGAAAGACACTCACCTCTCCTCTGCATCATTCTTGTTTGCGTTAGCCCCCACCTCCAGCCCCTCTGCTTTGTCTCCTGGTTCATGCTGGTGAAATTGGCAGGGCTTTGAAACCTGTGGAAGCGAGGCAGCCTTAAAGGCCCTTCAAGGCAGATGAGGATCCTGGAGTGTGAGAAGTTTCCTTGTGACAGGACACCTGTTTCTGGCTCATATCTTGTCTTTCTGTGCTTGAGGATGCAGAACACCTGCGCACGGACAATTACGTGCTCGTTTACTGCAAAAATCATCATGATCAAACATCACGTGCCATTGAAAGCCTGCAGCATTATACTGATTTAAAATAGTCACATTTTTGAAATGTGCTCTGAAAAGTCTTTGTTTTAAGTTTGGACAATTTGGTGGATAATAGTGATAACAATAACACTGAAAACAATAAAACGCTGAGAAATCTGAATGAACACAACTTTAAGGAGCTTTGTAACTGCAGCTGAGCTTATAATAAACAGTACATTATAATCTGTTTGTGTGAATGCTAATATAGCTATCATTATAGTTATCGTTAGGGATATGAACAGGCCTCTATTTGTATTCATTCATCTCAGTACTTTGTTTCTCTAAGCATCTGTTTGCATGAGCACTAATGTGGCTTTAATATTAAAGTAGTTGTCTTTATAGTTATTGTTACTGAAATGAACATGCCTTTATTTGTATTCATTCATTAGATCTCATTTTGTTCATCTTAATTATCACCTATTGGTGTCGATGCTATTATCATTATAGTTATCTTTACACTTATAGTTACAGGCCTTTATTTATATGAATTCACATCATTTCATTTGTGCATCTTCATTATCAGCCATTGGTATGGATACTACTTATATAATTATAGTTATCTTTATACTTGAAGTTACTGGTGTGAACAGGCTTTTATTTGTATGAATTTATATAATTAAATTTGTTTGTTCACTTTGTTATCATCTGATTGAGTGGGCGCTAATATAGTTATCATTACTGGTGTGAACCTTTAGTTGCAAGAATTGATACAATCTTATCTGTTAATTTTTGTACAATCTGCTAATGCCCCACTAAATATGTTTAGGTATGGACCTAAATGTTAATTTTTTTATGCTTTTGAAGGAATCACATCGCAGAAATTCAACATTTCTTAAAATAGTTACATTTTCTCATGAGATCAGTAATTCTTCAGAGAGTCAAGATGTGCATTACGTATCGTCCCTTTAGACCTCTAAGAGTACTCATCCAGCTCTTCTCACGCTGTTTGCTGCACAATGTTAGTCCTCTTGGTCCCTCCGCAGGGTGCCTGACAAATAAGGTGCTGTTATTGGGCTCCTTCTCAGGGCTGGGGGTTAATGATTAGTGCTGTTGGGGGTTAAATCCCAGAGATAGGGCCTTTCTCCTGTGCCTCAACAGATGTTGGTGGGCCTTTAATGTGGTTATCAGGATGGAGGGCCTTCTCAGGCCTGCTCTTCCATTGTGTGCTGTTGCATTCCAGGGCTCAGCCACGGCAACAGGGCATCATGGGAGCACAGCCAGGGCTCCCGCTGGGCCAATGTGGGCCTGAGTTCTGACAGCCAGGGCAGCCCCCTCTCCCACATTGCATCCACACTACTGATCACACACTATTCTTCACACCTCCTGCTTCCTCCACACACACACACCCTGTTCCTCTGCCATCCTGCCCTTTCCCACACCACCTTTTATGGGCTGATTCATGGGCAAAAAGTCTAAATATGCTCCTTTTACAGTTCACCCTTAGATGAGCTGATTCCCTGTGGGCTGTTTAAAGTGTTTACTTCAAAACCCAGTGTCCTTAGAATCATGCTGTTCATGCACGCAAATTTATTTAGTTGTATTAGTGTTTCTGTAATGGTTCTATATTTTCATATATTCTATATATTTTCAACTAAAACAGTAATATTGAGAAATATTATAATATTTATGTCAGAATTATATTATTCCAATATTATAATACAATATAAAATAAATGATAAAATGAAATAAAATATATTTAATTAAATATATTTAAATAAATAAAAAATCATCATCAATAATGGAAACAGCTGTGTTGCATATTTTTGTAAAAAACAAAATTGATATACATATTTTCAGAATTGTTTTATGAGTAGAAAGTTCAAAACAAAAGCATGTGAAAGAAATATTTTGTAACATTTTAAATCCACTATTGATGCATCCTTGCTGAACAAAAAACTGAACAAAACAGTGATTGGGTTGTGTACATGTAATATTTTAATTTTATTTTACAAGAAAACCTAATATTATAAATATATTACTATAAAATATATCATTATATATAACCATATTTGTCCTTTCATTGATTTTATATAATATTGTATTTAAAAACACTTTTTAATTATCTTATTATAGTTGTTTACCTGCTTTCTTCTCACAATTGTGCCTTTATATTTACAACTGGGATTTTATCTCTCACAGTGTGACTGCATTTTTTTTTAATGTTTTTTTTGTTTGTTTTTCTTTACTCTGAAACAGAATTGGCTTCCATTCATTGTGGCCCTTATTAGTATTATTTTCTGCAATGTGATCATTGACAAATAAAGTACAACTTGTAATCTTTTACACTAAATAAGCTCACTGAAGCAACATGCATAATATAACAATATTATGAAAGAATTGGCTACATTTCGAAATAGTCTGAGATCCCATCACCACATAAAACATCGACTTTCCATAAGTATTTAATATCAGCTAACCATGTATAGATGAACACACAGGCACATTGCCATCGATGCCACTCAAAGTGCCATGTATCGTCAGTGTCAGAGAGTCAGCAGCTGTGGGCTTGTTTGTATACAGATGCATGGAGCTCGTAATGATAATTACCCTGCAGCTGCACTCCAGGGCTCTGGGCTGCAGTTTCTCACCACGCAAACCATTGTGTCTGTGCGCAGAGCAAGAATGTGGGAAAGTGAAGTAATTAAAGTATTCTGTAACCCAATTAAGCAAACTGCCCCCCAGCACCATCAGCAGGCCAGGATTACACACTCAGAGAGACGGTCGCTTCACCCAGCCTTTCTTCCACTGATACCTGCTGCCGCCCACCGTGTTTAAAGACTAGTTTAGTTAGAGGGGTGTTTAACAACTAACTTGTCAAGTAAAGACAGTGTTTGACAGCCATTCTGCTTTGGCTAGAGTTTCAGGAGGAAGGATTGCTGGATGAGATCAGTGGGAGCCACTGAGTGGGCAGAGAAAAATAGGTAAGCCTCTCTCTTCTCCGCTGAGTAGAGCTATTCATTAGCGCTCTGATTTATACATCCTTCTGCTTTAATCTGCATCCAGGCCAGTGAAGATGGATGGGTGACAGTCCCATCGGTCACAGCGATTCAGCGCTCAGTCACCGTGGAGACGAGCAGAGGAACCGGGAATGCTGAAACCCCACAACCTGAGAAAAAAAAGAGAGCAGATTTTATTTTAGAAATGTTCCTCACAAACTGATAAATGCAGCTGGCATATTTAAGGAATGACAATGTTTTATTTTTTAATTAGTACAGACAGAAATACTTTGTGCTGTGTGATTTAAACATAATTTAACTCATCGTGTAAAACAACTGTTAGTTAGTAGTTTAATAAATTATTTAGGCTAAGTCTTGTTTTTGATTTGAAACATTTTATTTTTATGCTTTAGCGTTTTTGATTTTAAGCAATTTAAGCAATTTTTTTTTTGTGAGCATGTGTATTTTATTGGAAAATAACAATTAGGTTTTAAACTTTATTTAGCCTTTGTTTATGTTATTTCAATCTCATTTAAAATGGCTGAAAAATAAAATACCTTTTTTTTTAAAGTGGAAATTATCTGGCCCTGGCACTGACCATTAATTAAAAAGAAAAGAAAAAAAAAGACCCTATTTTAACCCTATTTGTGAAAAAAATTATATCTTATTAAATTTAAATTAAAATCTTATATTATTTTGTCACACTCGGGGTTTTTTTCAAGGAAATAATTTAATTAATCTGATATCTATCTCTTCTGTTCAGATCCCAAAATGAGATCTTGTCGACTTCCTCTGGAATAAATAAGCAACACATGTATTGGTTTAGTATCTCTTTGTTGAGTTGCTCTATCCTGTGCCCGTTTGCTGGGCAGTGTGTTTGAAAAGAGTGAACAATGACAGTCCACAATGAGGTGCTCAATTAACTGTATAACCCTGCCATCAATTGAGACATCAATTACCAGGTTGATTGATGGGGCTAAATGATGCGATTCATTTTCTCCATCCAGCGGAAAAATACTGGAAGTCACAGTATGTGAAAATTAGTTGATGAATGATACATTCAGTCCATCTTGCCTTGATAAGACATGCAAATACATCTTTTCTTTTTTTATTTTTATAATTTTGAATTTATATAATTAACTAAAAAAATGGATTTAGTTTTTTATTATACTTATTTATATAGCTTAATTTATATATATATATATATATATATATATATATATGCACATGATATTGCTGTAATGGGACCATGAAATTGTTTCTTACTTGCATAGATTTATTTCTTAAAATACAAAATTCAATTCTTGTATATTCAATTCTTGAATTTTGGATCATACATAGTGCTGTTATTATGGTATCAAGTAATATAGAAAGATATGTATATATATATATATATATCATTTCTTTTTTCATGTAATATCATACACAAACCTATGCTTAAAGATCTGAATTAAAAAGAAGGCATCAATTCAGAGGCAATGGTGAGCTACCAAAATGATTTATGCACCAGTGAATTACATTTTGTTACAACGAGCACATAAGTATTTAGATAATAAAGCAAATTGTTGTAAGAGAACATTGCAAATGCTTCTATTTTCTATGCAGTCAGTGTATAAACATTTTTTTCATTACCAACTTGGTAATTTAATTTGATTATAAATGCAAATAAATCACTGTTTATTGAATCGCACAAGCTCACATAATTTACTTTATTCCTTACATTTATTTTGTACGTCGCCATACAAAAGAAATACAGGATAAAAAACATCTGCATTTCTCCTATTTCCTGTGCTCACAATTCAAATGATGATATTTTTTCAAAGATAGTGTAGTTTGTTTTTGGCTTAATGTTTTAGATTACATTTATATTTCACATGAATGACTTCCCTGTTATTCTAATCATCCTATTCGAGACCGAAATGACATCACTTATTAGCTTTTTTTCTTCATTAGCAATTTGACAAATGCTCCCTTTTTTAACATCCCCATATCATTCTGCTTGACTTTCCCCCGGTTTTGAATTTGGTTATTGATTGCCTGTTCTGTTTCACTTGGAAAAGGTTGATAAAAGGAGGTTTTCACTTTCTCTATTGGATGTGACAGCTCCCTAACAAGAATAATGGAAAGGCTCCATTCACAGGCAAATCAGCCCAATTCAGCGTGCCCCTACACACTCAATGGAGAAGTCACAGCCCTTCCCTGCCCATTCCATCACAACCATCTCTCTTCAGCACCCCTCAAACTTAGCACAACTCTTCCAGCAGACAACATTCCTCTTTGTCAACCACATCAAGTGAATGAATCGGTCAATAAGCGCATGATGAATTTTTTAAAGAACATCTAAATAGATGACAAGCATCAGCTGATTTTCCAGGCCTGTCTGCAACAGCTGACGATCCTTTGAAAATCTTTCAGGACAGTTTCTGTCTGGGATATACATTTGGCTTTTTAAGATGGCAAATTGCGTGTTTAAGCAAATGCTTTCAATCCATTGCAAATCAGCATTTCCCAAACACAGAAATTATACATCCTCTAAAGAAATACGATATCATTCCTTTCACAATCTGATTCATTAAGAGAAACCCTAACCCTCAATCATACTGGCGCAAAACAGCATCCTTTAAGCTGCATGTAATGACAAGAGGCCAAGCCTCTGGAATTCCTGTGCTTGCTGTACAGCAGCCAGGTGACAGCAGCACACAGGTGTGAGGATTCAGAATAGCAGCGCTGGGCTTGTTCACAGGGGATTTTGGTATCAGAATTAACCTGGCTGGAGAGAGGTCATGGCTACTACTGGGCTGGGCTTGTGTTGTAGAGTGAAACTAAGCTTCCCACGACCTGTTAGCTGTGAACTCTTGAACGCCGCGGCATCCGGTTTAGGTTGGTTAATTAGAAGAGAAATAGCATTCCAGATAACTAGATAAACTTGAACAGCGCAGTATTTAAACTCAGCTTTTATAATTGCATCATATTCTGTAATGCAGAAAAAAAGATCTCATTACAAATAATGAACCCTTACATTAATACATTGGTTACACTGTGATTAAGTGCAGGTGAATAGGGTAAAAAAAAAAAAAAAACTAATAGTTATCCTTACTTACCTAGTTGATTGATTACATTTATAATAGCAAACATTTTTTGTATTACAAGTTTTCTAAAATATTACATTTAAATATTATGCATTATTTAATGAAATATGCACTAATTTGCATAAAAAAGAAAATAATAATCTAAACACTGGATGAAGCCAGTTTTAAATGCTTATTTCATTCTTTTTTTGACATATTAGAGTCAAAAGCTTTAATAGAGGGAATATTGGGTCATCTCATTTGGTCGCTCCCTAATTCAGAAAACAGACCGAAAGCATTTTGACAGTTTTTGGGGGAATAAAATGTTGTAAATTATCAAGCAAATTATATATGAACAGATCCCTCTGTAAAGCCTTCCGGATACAGACAGGGATAAAAATGTAAAGGATTGTGTGTGTGTAAGTACTGAAGTGGCGATATGGCTCGGTGAGAAAAAACTCATTTTGAGAAAACAGCCTTTATAAATATGTATTGTAATTGAAATCTGTTGATACAAATAGATAAAGTGCTATAAAAGAAACACTTAACAGTGTATTTTGGATGTTTTCTTTCCACTAGTCTGAAAAAATAAACCAAAAAGCCCAAAATCTCAAATTTGACAGGTGCATATTTTCCCCCCTTAAATAAGGCAGGGTTAAAGCTCCCTTCAGAGCAGCCTTAGCACAGCAACAAATGACGCGGCGTTAAAATCAGCTATCAGTTGTTTTGCAGCTAACAGCCAATCATTAACCGAACAGCGCTTGATTAATTCAATGTTCCCGCGCGTTGAGCGCCATAGAAAGTTTACGTGCTGTATGTAGCGTGAGGTGAAAAAAATCAAGATGTCAGTCGAGGACTGCGACGGAAAACGCACTGAGTGAGAAAAATACAGTTTACAGTCTTACAGTTATTATGTGTGAAATCTCCATTCTAGTGTCACGTGTTCAGCTGATGCACACGCAGTTATTAAAACAGGTCGCGTGCTGTGAATTCGTTCAATCAGACGCAAAAAGATTTTATGACTGTATAGTGTTACTGGGTTAGATATAGTAAGTCACTTGCAATGGAAGTGAGTGGGTTTGATTTGTAAACACTGAAACGCTTTTTCAATTAGTAAAAAATTGGCCTATTTGTGTGAGAAGGGGGGAAAGCTTACTTTTGCAGCTTATCTGTGTAAAATTATATCCAACTTTAGAGTTTATGATAATACAAAGCCATGAAGTCTTAAATTGGTGTACAAAAATATTTAAATGGCTTTACAGCTCCTAACTGAAAAAATAATTTAAGCAGGCTACTGTAATAATAATTGTACAATAACCAATGAAGAGGTTTTTGCTGCTTTTGATTGAATTTAGTAAACCTGCAATATTCCTTTTTTATTCACAAAGCAAGTAAGTATCTTTAAAGTGAGCAGTTGCTCCACAGTTCATTAAAACCATCTCTTTTCTGTTGATTTATGGCCATATGTTTAAACCGTAGCTATGACACACATGCACGCACACACAGAAGTGTCCAGAGGATCATCTAGGCTTAGCTTGATTCTTTGTCGATTAGACATGTTGTTGGATTTTGACTCTCCTAAGCACACACAGTCCTCTGTTTCCTGCCATGATTTCTCGCCCTGTCCTGAAAAGCGACTATGAGGAATCCACGTCCCGTTCTGAATGCACACTTGTTCCTACTCTCGATTGGCCATTCAGCCCCCTCTAAGGAGACAAGCCCCAATCACAATATTGTCAAGGCTCTGTTGGTTTTCTGGTTCAAATCCTTGTTCACGCTGTTTGCTGAGTACTCATCTGCTGTGACAGCCTTCAGACAAACAGAGGCTCCTGAAAGAGGTCTTCCACAAGCAGATCCTCCCTGCTGGGCAGTGGCTGAAACGGCCCTTTCTCTCGCCATCAAGTGGAACCCAGCCTATTGAGCTGGCCCCTGGGAGCCCCACATTGAGGCGGGCCACGGGCCAGCGCTTCGCCCCTTGGGCCCTGGGCCACCCTCACGTTGTTCCAGGACACCTGTGCCCACCTACCGCCAGCGTGGGAACCCTCGGTGATGAACCTTGTCACCTAAATCAGCTATGGGCTGAAACCAGAAGCCAAATTAGCCACATTATTTTTAATCCTGTGTTCTGGTGAAACAAAAGCAAGACTGAAACCTTTGTTCCAAACAATTTAAGGTGATAAAAATGGCCAGACTGAAACCAAGTAATGGGTTATTGTTATAAAAGTTGACCCACTTCTTTACCACCCCCCAAAACCACCATCCCCACCCCCCAGATGAGGCACCAACTAAATCTCCATGGCACACTGCAGAAAAATGGCATCAATTAATCAGCATTCATGAACCGTTTACTTGAGCCCCCCTTTGTTTGAAGCAGGGTTTAATCCAGACAGAGGCCTGGCTGTTTGGATCCCTGCAGACAGAAGCGGTCAGACCATTGTACGCTCACATCCACTGGCACTGCAAAAATTCTCATTCCCTCATACTCTCATTTGCTCATTTGTCATCGACGACAGCGCTCTCAGCTTTCCGGCGATGACAGCTATATTCTTTTTCGGACCGATGTAAAGGTGACCATATAGTGAGCTAAAATCATCCAAAGTAATTAGATTACATTTATGTGACAGATTACACTCTGGTGCAAGTATCCATCTCATTTTCCAGTCGGAAGTCATTCGTGCGTCTTTGCGGGGCCAGAAAAGGCAGGAAGTTCTCTCTCTCAACGCATTTCTCTCCCTCCCTCTCACCGAATGCCAGCTTCGCCAATTCACTCCACCGCATGTGTGAAGACATCTGTCCATATTCCAAATCTCCCATTTTGGTGCAAATGATCCTCCTTGAAGGAAGCAATTTTTACAATGTGGCAATTCTCAGATTTCCATCAAGGCTCAGTGCCGTTGCCTTTCGCCTCACCGAAGAAGCAAGTTTAATTGGAAGGCTGCATTTAAAGTCATTCCACAATTATACAATTATACTGAAGATGCATGTCTGCATGTTGCTCAGTTTGCACCAATTTACTGCACTTTCTGCACAGTTAAGACTAGCGTTCCTTTCAGTGGATGCAAATTCCCCTCATTTGGCTCCAAATGAAGCATAATTGCTCATATTCAAGCAAACACCTTGCTATGAGAGGTTCTTCCTAGTTAGTTCATATTAAATCTGAGGAGAATGAAAAAATAAAAAAAATCCCAAAATCCATTTGTGCACACGTGCCAGCTGGATCATTCTGTTTGGGGAATGATGAGGAAATGGATGATGCAATTGAGCACATTGAACATTAAACATCCTGCTAGCACTTTTAATTCAGCAACTGCCGTTTTCAAACTTCCCTGTATGTTCCTAAATGCCAATTAAAGAAGTAAAAACTGCTTCCATCCATCGAGTTGGTTTCATTTAGATTTCGCTTAAAACGCGAATCAAAAGCGATTGTATTTTGCCATCACGGATGACGCGGCATCCCAATTAGTTCAAGCGCAGACGTTTCCCCTCCGACCGTAAAACGAAATGGAATTATATCACCCAGACATTCCACCATCAAAGTATACTCTAGCCTTTCCGCTCTTTTGTTTTGGATGCAGCAAGTTAGAGAGGGTCTCGTCGTTCAAAAGACCCAAAGTATCTGAAGTGGCGGTGCAAGCACACCACCGACAATGGCTTACAAGAGTCTGTTTTAATTCATACCCTCTTTTTAAAAAAGGGGGACAGCACAACAAACCGTTGACCCACTGATATACAATTAAGAGTGATGCGGCAGTTAATGCTACAAGCAACTCTGTTTAACAGTCTGTCTTTGACCCACTGCCACTGAATAAATATAATGCAGAGAGCGAGAGACCGAACCAGAGAAAGGGAGCCAGGGAGATTTTAAGCCACAGATAAGTAGTTAAAGACCTTTATAGAGTATAACACCATTATCCTTGCTGAATAAAAATAGGATTTAGTGTTTTTTCCACTTAATTTGAATCAAAAGAATCCCCACCTTACATATTGCACTGGTAATGTAATGGAGAGAGAATCACAAAAAGGCTTTGTGGTTCTGACACCTTCTATAGTGGGCCTGTGTTGTCCCGCGAGCAAAAGGGAGAGCAGGCTTTTTCTTCTTCGCCTTGCTATCTGCTAACACATTCTAATTGATGCCGCTGCATTCCTGCACTGGTTGCATTCAATGAATAACGAGTGATGGACTCAATGCCCATGAATTAGTCCCTTCTAAGAGAAGCAGTAAAACAGCCCCCCTGCCCCCCCGGCCCTAGATCTCCCCCTCTAGCCACTGAGCTCCCCTCAATCCTGGGCCAAAGCCTGCTCCAGCTTCACCGCCCATTAAAGTGCCACTATTGTGCACCGACGCAACCCACAAAAGCTGTCCGCCTCTCCGAGGCCTCTAAAGCCCGGACTCACACAGACTGGAGTGACAACCTCTGCGACTCCCCCCGGCCCCCTTCCCACCCTCGCTCTTCCCAATAAACCCCCTAATCCCACCCCTTGCACCAAAACGCGCACACACACACGTGTGCGAGCAAGTTGTGCTCTCTCTCTCGCTCGCTTGCTTCTGCTGCGCACAAAGCATCAATCTGTCTTCGGTGTTGGCACCCTTGGCCCTTTGTCCAATCTGCAGGTGTCTATGAAAGCAGCTACGGTCGCCCTAGACCCACGCCTCGCCACGCCTCACCCAGGAACAGGAACTGCTGACAAAGACCCAGTGTGGGAATGAGGGATGCGTACATGAAGCGAAAGTGAGGGGGCTCCTCTAAAATTGATGTCTGAGGAAGTCGTGCAACTTTTAGGAAGTCCTGTCCAGGGAGAATAACAACTTGTTAAAGCAACAAGAGCTTAGTGTCACTATGGGAAGACACAGTGATGGAATGCCAGATGCAAATGCCTCTTTTTTTCTCTCTCTCTCTCATACTCCCATAAACACACAAAATACTGTATACATTTACACTTTTTAAACAAGTTATTTTTTTAAAT
>JAUYWG010000048.1:14198030-14239716 GCA_034779775.1 Enteromius afrohamiltoni
GGTGGAAACATTAGTATTCGGGAGACGGTTCCCGCTGCTGCTGGCCGGAGAGGGCCACAGAGGAACGGTTTGTAACAAGTGATACCAAAATAACGCAGTAATAAATTATTATACATTTTACAGTCTATATTTTTAATTTATTGTATTTTACCTCACATCACTGTCATATACAAAAGGAATTAACAACTAGAAGGGTTCATCAAAACAAACATTTATCATTTATAATTTTTTAATTTATCACAAAATATCACAATCTCTTTGAATAATTAATTTAATAATGGAAGAAGTAACAAAGGCTGCACAACGCCCTAATATCATTTTCCACTGATGATGAAGTAGCAAATCATGGAAATTAAATGAAAAAATTCTGAGAATAATTTAAAACAATTAAAAGCTCAATTAGTCACTTATTATACATTAGGAACTATCATTAACGGATGAAAGTGTGTGCATGTATTTGGAAAACAGCCTATAAAATTCTCAATAAGAACAGAACTTTTTTTTTTAATTATATGATATTGAGGTGCATGTAATGACTGCATAAATAACTGCATGTTTGTGGAGTAGCCAAAGTCAGTGACATAGTTGTTGCTAGGCAGTTTCTAAGGTGTAACAGGCAGTTGCTTTACTCTTATGTAAAATGTTTCTAAATAGTACAAGAAAAGGGTTCTTCAGATTGTAACAATAGCACCTTTTGTTGCTAAATATATGCTTTTTTATATAATATTAATAATAATATTCCATAACGAACCATTTAAAGGACTTCAAATAGCCTAGTGGGTTTTCTTTTCAATATAATTTTTTTTAAATATATATTATTATATATAGACAGAGGTGAGTGCAATATCAACAGCAGGTTTATTAAACAAACAAGAAAAGAAACCAAAGGAGCAGAGAGTCCAGGCAAGTGCAGGTGAGTTGATTGGTTGCTTGGGTCTTATCTGGCATTAATCATGACAGGTGAAGGCAGGGGTGTCTTAGCTGGGTGAAAAGTGGGACTAAATTACTAGGGCCCCAAGTGGGGGGAGGGCCCCTGAGGAGTGAAATTTCAGTCATCAGTTGATTGATGTATTAAATGGTGTCATAGGTAGTTTATCAGCTTACGGGGCCCATGGCCACTGCTTGTGCATAGGGCCCAGAAATTGGTGCTATGCCCCCGGGTGAAGGTGAACAAAACTCAGGCGATTGTGGTGGCTGGTAACTGAGGCAGTAGCTGCGGTTCCATGATAGATTTGCACAAAACTTCAGCGATATTTGATTTGACATTTAGTATTGGGAAATGAGGGAGTTTCCATTAACCAACTTTATGCAGCTAAAATGTAACCCTTTGCCTCTCACGAGAAGTCATAGCAATGATTTTTTTGGAGAGATTTCACAGATTTTGGATAAACTTATACAAAGGAGGCGTATGCATCTATCTTTACAGAAGCAGCACGGAGAAATACTTCAGAATTGCATGAGGCTGGATTAAACACAAATATCAACCGAGGGACCGCTATCAGAGCCAGACGGCACCGCTCCGGCACCACACATGCAACGTGACCTGTAATTGCAAAAATCCTGTTTCCAGTTTTGCGAAATACTCCTTATTCGAATTGCCTGAAAAACGGGCAGATTTAGTGAATTTGGGGCCTATAGGAAATATAGGAATATATTTGCACACATTTACATAGTTATTTCCAATGTTTCTACATTTTTCATGGGCATATTATTATGGGATTCTTTTATTAACTTTTACATTTGTTCATTTAGCAGACACTTTTATAATTTCATGTTGTAGACAATGAAATAGCAATTAATTTACAGTTCAGATGCAAGAAGAGATCTGATCTGATCTGATCATCATCCAGTCTGTCTGGAATGACATGAAGTAACAGAACAAACTGAGACAGACTCAATCCAGAAGAACTGTGGTTTAGTTTTTAAACTAAAACAGGGTCTGCAGTTTTTTCAAAAGAGTTTTTGAGGGTAGGAAAAGTAAGATTAGTGTAAATGAAAACACAGTAGTGTAAACGGGCCTCTGATAAGCAACATACCGGTGTTTCAACTGAAAGCGCAGCTCATTTCAGCCGTTCACTGAGTGAAGCAGACGCAGAGCTCGCGCTGTGCTGCTGCGGTCAGCTTCAGATGCATAATATTTTTGTGTGCTACAAGCAGGATACACAAGAAGCAAGTTCAACTCGGACACGCAGATGGCTGCCGTGGTAATAAACCGTGAATATAAGGCGTAAATATCCGTGCTTAATGCGGATATTGTGTATGAAAAGCATTTTGGGGGCCCTTTGGCGCTCACGGGCAGTCACCTACCTTTGCCTAATGGGTAAGTCCACCCCTGCTCGTGCATAAAAAAAACACAGTAGTAAATCTTTAATGAGAATGAGGTGCGTTTCACTGTTTTACTGTGCGTTTAGCAGTCAAGGAAGGGGACTGTAAGGTAAGCTGTAATGACCTGTAACTTAATATTTAATAAGTGTTTCACAATGGAAATGTTAAATGAGTGAGAGTAAAAATAACACAAAAGAAAAGAATGGTGAGTATTCATGTAGCCTACATACATAAATGTAAACTGAAATTTCGCTACCAAGAAAGATAGAAATAACCGACTTAAAACCTTTTGCGATATATAAGATTTTTTTGGGCGGAATTAACCCGTTTCCATTATTTCCAGTATTTTTTTATTTTCGCTATTTAAGGAATTTGAAGGGTAATGACACATTCAAATAATATAAACCATATATACCATTCAAAATAGTTAGTATGGTTTACATGTGTTAAATTATTTGCTTTAAATAACAGTTTATCTTTATAACTTTCTAACAAATTAAAAAAAATTTAAATACTTGATTTATTTTCTCTAATATTGTTTTTAATCCTCTATAATGCCGTTCCTGCTGGTTAGTGAATGGGCATGTTTATGCATAAACCAAATAATAATTTAGAACTCTCAGGGGGCATTCACACAGAATGCATCTTTGCATCTAAAAATGAGACTCGGCCCTCAAGAATAGTTTTTAAAAAAGTGCGTTAGGGTCTCAAGACGTGAAATTAAATACCTAAAGTTAATACCTAAAGAGCATTTGAATACAATTGAGCACAAGTCAAGCTGCAATATCAAACAGGACCACAAGGAGACGCCAAAAGATCACTAAACCTACTGCCTTGACCTGACTGTAGATACAGATGCTGTACAGACTGTGGCATATACGGATATATTCAGAATCTAAAAGCACCTTCAGGCTTTAGCGTCCATCCATTATAAAACACTCATGCTTTTAAGCCAAATGCACACTGAAAATAATAATTCTGGACATGACACGAGGGCCACAGCTCTGCAGAGTTTAGCTCCAACCCTAATCAATCTAATCAAGGTGTTCAGGATCACTAGAAACTTCCAAGCTGGTGGGATTTGGAGCTAAAGTGCAAAGAGCTGTTGCCCTACAAGAATTGAGTTCGAGACCACTGCTTTAAGCAATCTCTGATGAAATCGGTGGGGTTTTCTCTCTAGCTGTTTTAACCTTTAGGCTATTGTTTGAAGGCATTTGTTTACAAGAGTTAAAAAAATCTGATAGCAAAAACATAATTATTTTCATTTTAAGGTATTGATTTCATTATAATGTATTGATTCAAGTTAGTCAATAATTAGCCTAAGTAATATTTTATCACTCTGTCCTGCACTCATGCCACACACCGACTCCACATGCACCTGATTTGTCAAGATGAGGTGGGTACAGGCGCGATCATCAATCAGATTCATACCATCAGTGTTTTAGGGAATATTTACATTTAGTCACACACAATTTCAATAGCTAACTTAGTTATGGTGGACTGTCATAATTAGGCTAATGCAGGACACTAATAAATGATACAGGTAATTACACCTTACCTTACCTTACAGTTTTTTCTCTATATGCAGAACCTTTATGTTCATTTCAATATGTCTACAATATCTGTTTTGTATAACTGTAAGTGCACTGTAAGGCTACACATAACAACACAATCTTCTGAGATATTTTATTTCTTAAATTAAAGCTCCTGTCCGCTGGTAATTTAAGTAAACAAATAATATAATAAAATTGAATAAAGAACTTTTTAACTTCCACAAATAAAGGCTTAAATTGATCATTGAAAATCATGGCATTAAATGTTGCATGCACTGTATTAAATCAATAAAAAGTATAAAGAATGTCCTTTTCTGTCTATTTTTATTTTCAGTAAACGCAGATTGTGAAACTATATTAAATAAATTCAATGCTCACAGACTGAATTTTAAGTGTGTTTGGTTTAATTGTGATGATTTATGCTCACGTTTAACAAAAACCCACCAATTCAATTCAAAATCTCAACAAATTAGAATATAGTGACATGCTAATCATCTACATCTACTCAAAACATAGGTTTCCTGAGCCTTCAAAATGGTCTCTCAGTTTTGCTCACTATTCATTGCCTACATTAATTGCCAGAGAAGCTGGCTGCATGCTCACAGTGATTCAAGCATGTTAACACAAAGTTTAGTTGAAGGAAAAAGTGTGGAAGAAAAAGATGCACAACCAACCGAGAGAAGCCCAGCCTTATGAGGATCGTCAAGCAGAATCCATTCAAGCATTTGGGTGAACTTCACAAGGAATGGACTGAGGCTGGGGTCAAGGCATCTAGAGCCACCACACACAGACGAGTCGAGGACTTTGGCTACAGTTGTCATGTTCCTCTTGTTAAGCCACTCCTGAACCACAGACAGTGTCAGAGGCGTCTTACCCAGGCTAAGGAAAAGAAGAACTGGACTGTTGCCCAGTGCTCCAAAGTCCTCTTTTCAGATGAGAGCAAGTTTTGTAATCATTTGGAAACCAAGGCCCTAGAGTCTGGAGGAAGGGTGGAGAAGCTCATAGCCCAAGATGCATGAAGTCCAGGGTTAAGTTTCCACAGTCTGTGATGATTTGGGGTGCAATGTCATCTGCAGGTGGTGGTCCATTGTGTTTTTTGAAAACCAATGTCACTGCATCCATTTACCTAGAAATTTTGGAGCACTTCACGTTTCCTTCTGCTGACCAGCTTTTTAAAGATGCATTTTGAGTTGTTATTATTAAAGCACCTGTAATATAAAAACAGCAATATTGTGAACTATTTTAATTTATTATAAAATGACAGTGTTTCAAAGCAGACTCGTCTCATCATTACCCTGGTTACCCTTTCAGTCTAATCACTTCGACGTTACATATGGGATCTCCCTTGAGACCAGTCGTCTTTGAATCTTTTGGAAAGGCCAATTTCTGAGTGCGGGAGTTTCCTCACCTCCTCAGACGAACACGATCGTTGTCTCTCATGCTTGGGCCTGGTTACAGCTCCCCAACCCCTCGCAGTGGTTGATACGGATGGTACTCCTTGGCTATGTGAATCAGTTCGCCAGGCGCCCGCCCAGATTCAGAGGCATCCTGTATACTACTGTTCACTCTGAGGCAGATGCCGCTGTCCTCCGTGCAGAGGTTGCAGTCCTACTGGCGAAGGACGCCAGTCGAGCCTGTCCCTCCAGCCGAGATGAAGTCAGGGTTCTACAGCCCTAACTTCATCATGCCCAAAAAGAGCGGTGGGTTGAGACCCATCCTGGATCTATGAGCCCTGAACCGGTCCCTTCTCAGGCTGCCATTCAGAATGCTCACGTTCCAGGGATACTCAACCGTGCAGCCGACCAGCTCTCACGGCAATCCACCCACCCTGGAGAATGGCGACTCCACCCCCAGGTAGTCCAGCTGATCTAGAGCCACTTCGGCAAGGCCAAGATAGATCTCTTTGCCTCCCCCGAGTCCTCCCATTGTCGCCTGTTCAGACCCTGTTCAAGATCAGGGAGGACGAGGAGCAAGTTCTGGTGGTAGCGCCTTACTTGCCCTCCCGGACATGGTTTACCGATCTAATGCTCCTTGCGGCAGTCCCTCCTTGGAAAATCCCCTTGAGGAGAGACCTTCTCTCTCAGGGGATGGGCACGATCTGTCACCTGCGCCCCGATCTCTGGAATTTGCACATCTGGTGCAAGTTCCACTGGTGCTTCTCGCGCCAAGAGGACCCACAGAGACAGTAGTGCTTACCTTCCTGCAGGAAATATTGGAGCGCAGACTGTCCCTTTCAACTATAAAGGTGTATGTGGCTGCCATCGCAGCATACCATGATGCAGTGGATGGTGAATCCTTAGGTAAGCACCAACTCATCGTTAGGTTCCTTAAAGGCGCATCGGGTTAATCCCCGGAGACCGCCCTCGGTACCCTCTTTGGAACTTGCAGTCACCCTAACCGGCCTGCAGCAAGGTCCTTTTGAGCCCTTAGCTTGTTGAGTTGAAATACCTGGCATTAAAGACAGCACTCCTGATTGCTCTGGCCTCCATCAAGAGGGTTGGGGACCTTCAGGCTTTCTCTGTTGATGAAGAGCGTCTAGAGTTTGGCCCGGCTGACTCTGATGTAACAGGATGCCATCTCCTGGTCCTACTTATACCAGGGAGAGCTCCCTAGGTCTGAGAGCCCACTCCACAAGGAGTGTGGCCTCCACCTCTGCGTTGGTGCATGGAGCTGTGGGCTGGGCGACACCAAACACCTTCACCAGGTTTTACGACCTTCGTGAAGAGGCTGTGTCTTCTTGTGTCTTAAATCAGACAAGCAGGTAGCGGTGTTGGTGTTGGCTTGCTGCTGTGCCTCTCAAAAGGTCTTTCAAGCGAGATCCCATATGTAACGTCTCCGTTCCCTCCTTCACGTTTACGTTCGTAACCTAGACGATTTCAGTATCACTTGAGACTTTTAGAAATCATTAGAACTTGATTAGATGAAACATCTCTGATTATTATTACTGTTGAAAACTGAAAAATACAAGTATGCTGCAGTTTCCTAATAAATGTGCCTTTTGTGTTGGGTAAATGTTGTATATAACATACTTGCAATATAAAAATGAACCACATGATGGTGCTATAACAAAATCTATCAACAGACTGACTGCGTGTGTAAAGGGGTTGAACGAAGATGTCCATTATTTAGTATTTTTTTATTATTATTATTTTTTAAATGCACTTTTATCTCTTTATCTTTCATCACGTTGTATGATCTAGGGCACAGGCACAGTGATTCACATCGTCTGCCTGAAATAGCCTATGTTAGAAAGTGGTGTGTTTAAAGCATGTAAAACTGTGACAAAATAATGTGATACTCTATTACATATATCCCCAGTTTCACAGACAAGGCTAAAGCTAGTCCTAGATTAAATTGCATGTTTGAGCTGTCTCAGCTGAAAATATCTTGCTCTGGCATATCTTCAAACATGTCAGTGTCATTGTTCTGTGTTAAGATGCACACCTGTAATATTTTCTTATATAGCAATTTTGTAAATGTTGTTTAAATATCTTTATTTAACTAATGCCTAGTCCTGGCTTAAGCTAAGCCCCGTTTGTGAAACCGAGCCATACTGTATGTCACATTCAGCGTTTGAGTTCAACTGACTCTCACAACATAGCTTACTGCAAAATAAATCTGTTTTTATTTCTTAATATTATATTATATTGAATTTAAATGAATCTGAAATGTATACATACACACACACACACATGTTGGTTTTTGTAATTTATGGGGACTCTCCATAGGCGTAATGGTCTTTATACCGTACAGACTGTATGTGGTATTGCCCTACACCTAAACCTACCCCTTACAGGAAACTGAGTGCATTTTTAGATTTTCAAAAAAACACCATTTAATATGTTTTGTAAGCCTTTTGAATTAGAGGGACACTGAAAATGTCCTCATAAATCACCTTCATATTGTAATACCTTTGTCATACCCATGTCATTATACAAATTTGTGTCCTCATAAACCACATAAACCCGCACACACACGTGCATAAAATCGGAAATTTCCATGCTTTGTCACCTGATATAGTACTGCCAAAGAAAGAAAACAAACACCAGTACATGACATTTTTACAGAGTAGAGTACTTCCATTTAACCATACAATGATAAAGACATCAACATTACAAATAAAATTTGCTTACCACGTTAATTTAAACGGAACAAGTTTAGAGAAATGCCAATAAAAAAAAGAAGAAGAAAAAAAATAGCAACCAAGCTAAAATACATTTCCCAGAATCCTGCGAGATGTGATGACGGCACCGGGGGCGGGGCTTGTTGTCGTAGCGGCTCTTGCGTTAGGAGAGTAAAATGTGTTTGACAGGAATCTGAACGAGAGGAGGGGGCGGCGGCACACGAGAGGAAATCCGCACCTTCAAGAGATCTCCATCACTTTTCCCCCCTCGCGTGCAGTCCGTTAACCGAGGGGAGGCGAATGCGGTGAATTATTTGGAGGCTCAGCAACAGGGCACACAGAGTACAGGATGCCGCTGAGCGTGTCAGCCCCGCGCGCGGGGAGCTCCCGCGACTAGCGCCGCGCAAAGTATTCAAAAAGGAGAATGCGAATGGTTAGAGAGGACAGGATTCAATTAATATGGAAACGATGTAGCTTCACCGCCGCATTGCATATAGCTCGGGGAAACAGGTTAGAAAGTAGATAGCTAAATAGGGCGCATTTTGCCGTCATACATGCAAACTTACTCATCATCAAGCTCAACTAGCCTGTAGTTGGCTGCAACAAAAGGAACAGCTGCTCGACAGTGTCTTCAGATACCAAAGAAGACAGAAGACATTCAAGATGTTACGGAGGAGGCTCAACCGATTGGTACGTATGGCACTCTACGTGTTACTTTAAAGAAGATGTAATGGAGTGTGTAATGAATGATGAGCCCGAGTCTGACAACAGGGCGCCTGTCGACGAAACATCTCAAATGCAGCACGAGTGGAGCGTTTATTTAGAGCATAGGGAGCCACCCTGCAGAAAGCTCCGAGTTTCTCAACACCACCAAAGCTGTAATTAGTTGAGGTATGCAGTCAACTTCCTGCTAACACTGGCCAGCTGTTGCTAAGCGAGTCGTGCCACGCACATTAGCAATTCAAAACATGAGTTTATGGGCTTTAGCAGCCGTGAAAAAATGTTTTGTGAAGTTGTCGGTTCTTTTGAGCTGCCTACCTAGGGTTAGGAGGACAGGGTTGGTTTAAGACACTGCCGACGCCTCTGCTGTGGTGAAGATATCGTTTTAGGCAGCTCAGATGTTCAGATGCGTCCTGCCAATTTTTATTTTTTAAGTTGAGCTGCATTCCTGATAGCGCTAATCAAATAACACTGCTCAGTCTTGCAAGCTAAGCTCTTTAAGTGTTGTACTTGAATCCAATAATTAATTTCCTAATGCCCTTCGTTGCTGTCGCAACCTTTTAGATGCAAACTTTATTTGAGCACGTGATGCAGTAATTCTGCTCTTACCACATAATTGTTGAGCATCTGGGCAGTGCTGGGGAAGCTCTCGAGGTCTAATGTTGGGTTTAAGATGCAGCCTGTTTTTAGTCTTTGCTGGTTTAGGTTGTGGTTGTTGTAATTGACCCTTACAAATGAATTCCCTATTCTCTCCATGTCCTTAAAGGGATAGGTCATCCCAAAATAAACCCTCATGTCATTTGGAACCTGCATGACTGCCTTTCTTCCATTGAGCACATAAGGAGGTAGAGCATGATTACTGATTCTATCGTTATGTGAAGCAAAAAGGAGCAGTGAAAGTTTACATGGAAGAGAGAAATTCAATTCACGTTAAGAACAACAAAAGGGAGATTAAATCATTACACCACTGTGCCGTTTAATATGGCTGTTAGACGGTGTTGAATGTGTTGATTGTATGAAATGCAACACCTCAGTCTGCTTAACATTTGATTATTTTATTATTTATGTCAGAGTCAGTGTGAGCAAACCATATCCTCACTTGCTTGTTATTGGTCTTTATTTGCACAAACCAGTCCTTGGTCTAGGTTTACCTTTTAATTCCCTTCACAAGGTTAATGGACCTGAAATTATTAGTCTAAATCACGATTGCAACTAATTGAGTAGCTATACACCAACCAACCTTTTTATCCAACAAACCCTCTCTATATTTTTAAATTCATCCCATTGGAGACACTGTTCATGCAGCACATTTTCTATGTAATCGTGTTTGCATCTATTCATCTTTTGCAGATTCTCACAGCTGAGCATCGGTATGTCTGCATTAATAAAAGGATCTTGTGGATTTGTTCCCCTTATGCCCACTTAAAGTTAGCATGAAATGAAAATTCACTCTATTTTCCAAATGCATGATGTGTATCGTATTGTGAATAATTTTTATTTTATTTATTTATTTTTTACGTTATAATGTTTCAGTAAAAATATCAGAACTGAATAACTGATGTAAGCTAGACCTCCCAAGTCCTTTCAGTGAGCTAAACCCATCACTGCAATCTAACACATCTGCCTTCATTCTTGACTGCATCACCCTCATCAACAACTGATGGATAGATTCTCCAAGTCTCTGTCCTATACAGTATGTTTTTTTTGAGAATCTCTTACACTCAGATGTACGTGATTGTGTTTTGTTGTAACCTCACCAGTTGAGATCTAATAATTTGTGGCCAATTCATGACCAAAAAGTTATTTTTTATTTTTTTTTATCTCTTCTGGTTGGTCTCACAGGTTCCTATTTTAATGCCTTGTGTCTTATAGTGTAACTCTCCAATAACCTGTTGGTGCCATTAGGCTAAATCGCTATAGTATGCGCTATAGATACCAGCAGTAAAAGACCAATATAATGATACCATGCTCTAATATTCCCGCAGGTCTCGTAATGTTACTCAAGTCAGCATATTCTCTTGCCCTGCTATGGGCTTTGCTAAATAACGTTTGAATGACTGCCATACCTGTTGTCACTGATACAGACAGTATTGTTATTACAGCATCTCAATATAAGCCATTCTTCTCAAATAACATTTAGACAACGGTTTACTGGAAAGTCAAGGTCTGTGTAAACTGTACGAGCGGGAATCTTTTGTGCTGATGTGCTGCTAGATCTGTGTGGGAAAGTTATTGCGTTAGCTGCTACAACGATGCACCTTTGATTGTGGTTTTCTTACAGGAATGCTGAATCTTGGTGCTTTTAATGTTTTCTTAGTCTTTGAAGATAGTGGCCTGTTGTGTCTTGACTGGTGGACTGGAGGAAATGTGATAGGATTCAGGTTTGAATCTCTTTCGTGAAGATGGGAAAGCAAATATGAAAGGCCTACTTTTCCAGAAATGCCTGCTTCTTGTGTCTGCGGGTGAGTGCTAGAGAGTTAGTTTAGGGAAATGCAAGAGTAGGTCAAACGTTTGCTTTTCTCATGTGTTGAGTGCTTTGAGTATTTAAGATCTGCACAATTATGGTTAAATTGATAATCCCGATTATTTAGAGTAGCCTATATATTTTCAAGATAATATAAGATAAGATAACTAATCATAAGAAGCAGAAATTGTGATCATGGATAAGGTATGATTAATCATGAAGCCCTATTATTTACAGATGTTCTCGAAACAGTCTGAGTAAATTTGTTTTAGACTTCAGAGTAGCTGTTGACGCATCTACTGTACACAGGCCCTGCCTGACTGGATTTCTCTATGTTGCTCTCTCACTTCTCTCTGAGCGTTTATCGTAGGTCCTTCCTCTTCATCAGTTAAAGGTGAAGTCAGAGCTTCCTTTGGTGCGTATGATGCTCTCTTAGGAAAGACTTTGCCTCTTTGAAGCAAACCCCTAAGGAGATCTGAAGATGGAGCTGTGCAGATGTTATTAACCGTGGCTTACCCAAAGAACACTGCAAACGTTTGATGTGCGAGGGTCCTTTTTCTCTCCTCTCTGTAGTTTTTCACCATCTGCAATCATTTTTTAATGCATTTTGCGATATTGTGAAACATCCGTGAGATGTTTGTCTTTGCTTTCAACCGTCTTTTTGATTTTATTGGGATTTTATGTTGTTGCAGCAACAACAGGAAGCGACATGAAAAGGGTGGGTGGGAGAATATGTGCTGCGGGGACATTAGAAAATAACTGGAATCCGGATCAGGCCACACTTCCCATCAAACTGCATCTTTTTTTCCTGATTGTATTGTACTGCTGTTTTCCAGTGGATGTAGTGTCAGATGTTTTTTCCCCTGCTGTGACGTACATCAGAGTAAAAGGTTGGGGAATCCGTTCGATCCGTTTGATTTTGAGATGTGGATGTTGCACTCATATGAATGAAAGTTTGTAAGAAAGCAGACTAAAAAGATAAGAGTAGACTGGCATGCATCATCACCAAGAAAAATGTTTTCATTGGAAGATTGAATTAAGAGAGACACAAAAAAAATCAAGCCTGTACATGAATAACTGTAAATCTATAACAGTCATTTACAAAATAGAGTGAATCTTAATTTCATGCTGACTTTAAAAGTAACCAGTGTCCCTCTGTACTATTACTGGCAAATTGAAAGCTTGCATGTGCATCATGCGCCAGCTCTTTCCTCTGTGCAGAAGCCAGGTAGTTTAGAGTACCTCAAATTTTAAGCACGTCCCATCACTATAAGCAACTGCTGAGATCATTTGCACGAGTTTCTTTGGTAATGTTTAGAACAGTGCTGAGATTTGAATCCAGAAAGGACTTTCAGTACCCCTCGTGATTGGCTGTCTTGTCCGTGCTTTGTCTGAGTAGTGAGGTGTACTGTCACGCAAGGGCCGCTCCGTCCTGCTCCACTCCGCTGCCTCCTCTGTGCTGTGTCCTAGCTGCTAATCAGTTGGCCATTTGACTGTTCCTACAAAGGATGTTTTTGGGTGTCCGGGTGGTGCAGGAGAGCATCATAAACAGAAGCCGGCGGCCTCAGGGAACCCAGTGTGCAGGTTTGTCGGAAAGCAGCCCTCTGTCAGACACCTCACACCTCAGACACTCATGAGTGTGTGTGTGTGTGTATGTGCTCTGTGAGGAGTGCTCACTCCCCAGGCACTGCAGCTGTGTGCGTGTGATCTGTCAAATACCCATCTTTATGAGGTGTAAACGTAAACCCAGTAGGTTGTGTCTCAAGTCAGTGTAAACAGGTGGAAATCGGATATGTGTTATCTGTGCATAAGGTTTTAAATAAAGCTTACCATGCTAGCTTGGAAGTGAGATCATTAGGCTCTTCGAGATAACTTAAATAAGCTCTTTAGATTTTGTCTAGTGTTTACACTGTAAAGAAAAAAGATAAAGCCCAAGTGACTTCTTTAAAAAGCATTAAACCATACATCCCATACAAACCATTACAAGTCTGCCTTTCAGTCCAACAGCAGACAGTGAATCAGTGTAGATATTTGTAGATGTCAATAATTACGTTTAATAATCATGGAGTAAGTGCACATTTTTTAAGCATTTAATTTAACCACTTTTCACCCCAAATTCTGAATGTTAAGTGGAATACTTTATACTTACAATTACAGTTGGTTTTGAGAACTATTTTTTTCACTGGAATTGGCATTAGCCTTGTCCCTGGTATTTTGTGTAAGCTGCTCTTTGTGTTAAACCAGTGACTGTGTACCCTCACCATCTTACAGCATTACAGGAAGATCTGGCTTTGTTTTGACTGCGCAGAAATGCTCCTTAGCTGGAATTTTAAGCTCCATCTCAGATCAACCACGTGACCATCGCAAATAGCCCCTAATCATCACTGACCACCTGTTGTGGGGGTAGTTATACTGATGATAACCAAGTTGATGGTGTGACAGGCTTTTCAGGGTAAGTGGCGGAGGGTGAGGGGCGAACATTGGCCTGCCTGGGCCAATGATTTATTGGCCTTGTTTCATCAGGAGAGCCACATATTGATTAGAGTCCTGCTCCGTTTTGCTGCCATTTGTCTTGTCCCTGCCGAACTGGCTGGCAGACAGAAATGCCTATGCTGACTACCACTTCTTTCCCTCTCACGCGCTCTCTCTCTCTCTCTTATTGCATTTCGGCTCCCCATAATGAAAACGCAGCCAGCCGCACAAGGCTGAACCCTACATCCCATCAGAGTCAGGATGGGTGGGAGAAAACTGTACAGAAAGCAGTGGAAGTGCATGTGCAGATCTACCTGTTGTATCCCTCTTTTACCTTCCATGTATAATAGACAGGCTTTCAGAGGCTGATTGCCACAGCGAGGGCGTTGGAGATCAAGAAGCGTCCGGGTTCTATCTCTAAAAGCAAGGCTGAATTCTCAGTTTGTCATTTTAAATAATTTACGTGGCTCGTTTTTAAAATTCTCCTCACAGCGTTCCTCCCTTCCCAGCTGTATATCCTCACCAAGGCTTGTGGACCTGAAATGCATTCCTGTCATCCATATATTTATAAAGCCTCATCCTGAGATTCCCTGTGTTGTGCCCTAGCTAGCGGCAATACCCCAAGAGTGCTCGCTCTGCAGTGTGAAGAGAATAATGAAAAGTGTAAGTGTGTGAAAGGGAAACAGAAAGTATGAGTTGGTGTTTTTTTTTGGTACTTTTGCTTCTCCGAGCAAAAAAAGAGACACTTTCCACTTATACCAGCAAAAGCAAAAGGACCCATTACCCGGCCTTGATGCACACCCGCACACACTCTCGGAGTTCCCAGTTAAATAACGGACTCCGATGAGAACCAGATGAGCTCACGCTGGAGCTTTCCCATCAGTACGCTGTAGGGAGAGAAATGAATCTTTACTCAGCTCACCGGTGCCTGCGAGCGGAGCTGTGGACCTGCAGCTCAAACCGCTTGCCGCCTCAGCAACCTGGGTGCACCGTAGCGCACATTAGTTTCCTTTTGCTGTTACGCTCCTCAACAGAGCTAGCTTTTCCGCTGTCCCTTCAAACACACTTTGCTGTAATTAATTGAATGGTAATTACAGTCAGTGATGCTAAATGTATAGTAAAAGATAATGGCATCAGTGGCACAAGAGCTGAGATGCAGATTTTTTTTCCCACATGTCAGCATTTAGATGCAAATATCCAATGTTAAATGGTAGCTAGACCGACTCCCTCTTTGCCATCACTCCTTCCTCTGCCCCTCCTCCTCTTTTTCTCTCTCTGGGATGAAAGCCACAGTGCAGTCAAACTGATTAGTTTATCCAAAGACGCACCGTGCAAAGCAGGAGACATCATAGTACCTAAATTAAAGCCATGGCGCTATTGTCCCTCAGACATGTTAGCTGGAGAGAGTTCTTTATTGCTTGCATGCAGTCTTCTGCACTGTAGAATTTAAAGCGGTCATTTTTTTAGTGAGCTTATATATTTTGTTTTAGATGTAAGGATTTGAGAAGGCTTTTCTGAAAGCCTTCTGTAGCTTTAAACAATGATAATTCTTGCACGGTTACGAAGTGATTATTTTTGTTGGTGCGTTATTTTATTTAAATTAACTTGTGCCTTTGCTTTATTGTCTGTTTAATATTAACCTGCTGGTAGAGCCGTTTAGTTTACCAGCGTTCAGCGTTAGTTTTAATTAGTTGTTGCTAGATTGCAGTGTATACTGTATCTCAGTTGAGAAATACAGATTTCAGCATTATTAGTAATCTGTGTGTGCATTTTCCTTTATAACAAGCAAGTTGATTCAAACCACTTATATATCGTATCGCAGCTGCAAATCGCAATTTTGACCTTAATAATCGCAATCGCACATTTTTCCCAAATCGTGCAGCCCTAGTTAGAACCACTGGTAGTTGCGTAGCTGTCTATGCATGGTCAAAAAAAGCTCTCTGATTTAATAAAAATACCTACACTAAATAATTAGTTAAATGACAATTGACAAAATTGACATTTTTAAATGAAGTATACCTTTAAAAGTAGCTTTAATGTCCATGTGTTCGTGGTTGATCTCGCAGACTAAAGTGTCCTTAACGACAACATGCAGTGGCATTCACAGCTCCTGAGAATATTCAGAGGGAAATAGTGTATAGAACAGGACTTCTGATTGGATCAATATGGATATGCTGATACATGTATGGGATAATGCACACTGTCAGGGTTTATTTTGTGTTAATGATTGGCTGACTCTACATTTTTGCTGCTCATTATATGTCTGCAAGAATAGATTAGTAAATGAATTGGGGATTTATGTGAGGGGTAAGGATGTGTGTAGCGAACTAGTGATATAAGTGAATGAAGCGAACATATATACATGCAATCATCTGTGGGGCGATGAATTAAAATAATATCCTTCATACACATTCAAAACGATTCGAATTCAAATATTTGACGGAGAACAGTGATTCAGATGAATGACCTCTCACCTTTTCTCACCTTCGGGACCTAATTAATCTTGTATTACAAGCTACATTAAGACCGTAAATAGTCATAACGTTAGTTTAATGAATGTACTGTTTTCTAAGTGATGCTCATAAACACGTTCTCAGCCTAACTGATGGCAAACTGTCTTTACTGGTCACATTCCTGTTTTTGCAGACAACAGCTCAGTGGTTTCCTGTTATTTTCTGTCCCTCAGCTTTTCCTTAAACTTTCACCTCTTGTAATCTCGCATGTCTCTGCAGACTCGGTCTGAGAACTGGGCTTGAGCCAAGCAAGCTCAGGCCAGTTTGCATTTTCACTTGCAGTTCAGAACAAGAACAGGCTTGTCTTCTTCAGCGAGCGTTTGGGAACACATCTTTATATAATTTAGGTCGAAAAAGCAAAAAGCCATCAGCACTGTCATCACTTGCCGAAAGCCATCAGTGAGAACTCATCTCACACATCATTTGAGCTTGCGACACGCAGAATCCCTAGATGTAGTTTAGTTACTTTCTTTTTTCTGCGCCTGCCCTTTTTTCGTCTCTCTGTCAGTGAGGCCATGTTAATATAGGCCAGGCCACAGTACAGAGTGTCTACTGCTGCACCGCTGCTCAGACTTCTCTCACTACCAGTCTTCACTTCACCGTGTCGTGGTGCTATTAATATCTTCCTGGTGCCACCCTGTGTTCTGCGCATGATGGAGAATAAAAGACTTAGGAGTGAAGGCATTGTGGGATCTGCTGTACTCCGTAGTGACTACTACCAGTATAAAATGTGATGAATGAAGGTGGTTAAGCCTTTTATTCAGGTTTATTATCTGGTAATGCGCAGAACGTGCAGAAGCAGCAGCTGAAGTCCTAATTTAAGGCTGATGATGTTGATATTACTTGATGCATTATTTTTTTTTGTCCATGGAAGTCAATCTAAATCTCAGATCTAAATGATGTTCTGTGCCAGACAGAATTGTTAATTTAATTTAGCTGTGTAAATGTAGGCTTGATGTCGAAATAATGTGGGTTATGTTTTGATTTGTGGGAACTCTGCTCTGCCTTGCATAACTACAGTGCAGTTGTAGCCAGATAGCTTGTTTTATCTGGCTTTAAGCTTGTTGAGCATTTCACTTTTGTACAGCTCAGAACCGGCAAAGCGAGTGCTGCCCACGCCATTTATTACAGTTCAGTAAGAGATGCAGGAATCATTATTGGACACGTTTCTACACATGCACAATAATCTTTTGATACAATTTTCTGAATGTGAAATGAAGTGTGGCGACTTTCTTGTGGGGCATTGGTAAAATTTTGTTCGCGATTTCATCATATTAGTGAGAATGAAAAATAAAAAAACAAAACCGTAATAATGTGCCATCATTTTTGCCATTTATTTTACACTATTAGTGTGAAATTATATTATATTGTTATATTTTCTGTTATATTAAATGTATTATTTTATATTATTAAATTGCAGTGTAACTCAGAAAACAAATCAGAGTAAAACAAATCAGAAAACATATTATATTACATGATAATTAGTGCTGTCAAGTGCTGTTAATTATTAAATGATATTTTATATTAACTTTATATCTTCCAATAACTATTAATCTTCTAGCTATTGTCTTTAAAGAAATCTAACATTTAATGAAAAAAAAAAGTTGTGGATTTTTTTAGTGCTTTTAAAATGCATGTTAAATGGTAATTGTAAAATTATAGATTTAATATAAGTGTAAAATTAATAGTTGTTTTAAAACCATGTATTATAAAGAACGTTTGAAATTGGATTTGTGTAGCCATTATTGATCTTTACAATAAATTTAGTTGGATTTAAGAGTTGACCAACTCTGTTTTGCCCGATGAGAGCGGTTTGGATCTCTAAAAACATGCCCTTTTGGACTCAACTTCGCCCTGCTGTTAGCATCGGGTTATGAGCTGAGAGCAGTGAGTGGGTGTTGTATGGTTTAATACAGCCTTCGAAAAGCCCCTTACACTTTACTCCAAGTCTCTAAATCCAAGCAGTTATTTTAAGCGTTCAGTGCTTTTTCTTTTTTCCCCATCAGTGCTCTTAATTACTAGGTCCTTTTTCAGTGTAGCAACAGTCTTGTTCCTCTGGCAACCAGTGTCTCCCTCTGTCAGCGTTCGGCCGCTCAGAAGAAGCATCCTTGCCATTGCGAGTATTGAAATTAACATGCAAACTCAGTAGTAGTCCATTTGTTTGTGGTTGTTATTACAGGAGTGGACCGGTCACGTGTAGTGTCTCATCAGCCCTGGGCCACTAGATCTCCGCTGTCATCCACTTTCAGGAGTATTTAGAAGCTCATTGTTCACTCCGTCATTTACGCTCGACTTGAGCCTGTTCTCCTGCTTTCAAGCTGTCGCTGTCACTTTGATGCCTCGCCTTCTTGCCCTGTTTTCTTAGTATAGATTGCCTGCTGCTCTGAATGTCAGTGGTGCAATAACACTGAATAAAACGTTTTGTTTGTCACGTCGCTTGGAGTGTCTTGTGTTTTTGTGTAATGTGAGGAATCTGGTTCGTATAGGTATTCAGAAAAGTTGATGAACCTGGGCATTGATGGATGACTGAGGGCTCTGTTTTTCTGAACAGCCATTTGGAATGCAAAAATGTGCATCCACTCAGGGATGAGGAAGTATGGAAATTCCTTTCTCGGGTGAACCAAATTCTTGCCTTGTCACCTTCTGTTGAACTCCTGTACCATGCTTTCAAAATAAGCCTCCCTGTAATATTCTTCGTGAATGGGTGTTACAATAATGCATTTTACTCTTCCAAAAAGTTCAGTTGTGGTCACCTCTTTTAGCAAGTTTCCGATCTCCCATCTCCCGTTTAGCAGGCTGTAGATGAGAAGTCACATGACATGACTGTTGATGTATCAGCGTAGCAGTTATCTCTTCAATCTGTAGCTTTTAACCCGTCGGTCTCTTGCACTATTCCTTTCCGAGGGCAGTCGGCTTGTGGTAGATTTACAGCTGTGCTCTCCATTACTTAATTATTAATTTAACTCGGAGGGTGTCCAAACTGCGGCTCACTGCCTGTTCCGATGCGGCCTGGAGGATGTTTTAAAAATAGAACAGATTTTGGCTCGCTATTGTGAAATTACATGAAATTCTGAACACTGAGTGTATCTGTCACATACCGCCAAATCTCAGTGCTTCACCTTCACTAGCACCTTCCTTTTGAATGTTCAGTCCACACCGATTCTGTTCTGTAGTAGAACACTTGATTTTGTCTATTATGCATACAGGTCGACTTCAAAGCATTCTAAAATTGAAGTTGGAAATGAGTTATGGATGCTTTGAGAGTTTGTTGGTTTTAGACAAAGTGGGATGCGCTTGATGATTGAAATGTGCTCTTTTGGACTTCAGCTTTACCCTGATGTTCATCAAACATGTCAAAGGTGTTGAATAGTTTATGTAGACTACAATGATTGAAAACACAATGTTTTATATGCGCTACTTTTCAAAAGATAAGGGTTGTGTGTGTATATATATAAAATTGTTTTGAAAGAAGTCTTAAAGCCTGTTTGCACCGGGGTGTTTCTGTTTTTCATTAAGCACCATCGGCTCATCGTCAGTGAAAATCATGTGGGTATGAGCAGCTTAAAATGCCAGTGTGTATAGGCCTTTATACTCTGCATTTAATAAAAAAAAAAAAAGTGAAATATTTAAACAATGTTTTCTGTTTTCTGGAAACCTTGATGCATTTTTGTAACCTTGATGCACTTTAATAAATCGAGAGATAAATATTACATTACAAACGTTTATTCAATATCACCTGTAATGTAGAATCGTACAGTTCAGTTGTAATCATTCTGAATAAAGGTTTTAAAATCTTTCTGAAATTAAAAATGATTTAATTAACTTTTTTTTCACTATAGGAAGATACAGTTTAGGTGTTTCTTCCTCAGTCTGTTGAAAATGATACAATTCTGCAGCGTTGCTTGCCTATGCAGAAGTGGCTGCCATAATACTGTGGTGTTGTGGGTGTTTGGTAAGGTCTTCATTGTGGTTTTTAGCAGGTTGCTATGCAGCTCTGAGGGTGTTCTGGATGGTTGGTAGGTAGTTGCTTGCTGGTCCAGGTCAAGCAGAGTCCACCTCCAAATACGTTCCTCATTTTGATGCCTAGATACGTTTTAGTATCTGCTAACAAAACATGAGTCAAGTTGCTTAGATAATTAATAGAACAGCTGTACAATTTTAAGGTGTTATTCGTGTCTGTAGTATTTGCCAGACTTAAATACTTAAAGTTGAAATCCCTGTGTGTTAGGAGTCGTAGTAGCGATGCTTGCCTTAGCAAGTGCTGCTAATTATAACTGCAGCATGCCTTTCTGCCGAATACAGAGAGAAATGATATGATTTACAGCAATCAATTGTTAATTCAACTGTTATTGCATGCACAGCAGTGTGGTGGATAGAGGTCATTCTATCACTCTTTCATCTTTCAATCCACTCTTTATTTACTGCTGAGAAACACTGAACGTGAGGCGCAACAGCTTGGGGTTCAGGAAGTGTATTTATAAGTGATATATCACAGACCATTTCCCATCCAATTGCTCAACAGCGATGCAATCAATCATTTGCTGAGAGAGTTACTCCATCAGAAGCTGACTCTGTGTTTTTCTGCAACTTTAAAACGTTTCATCAGAATATTCATTACAGTTCCAGGTGCCTGGGCGGCAGGAGCAGCTCAGCTTGGCAATTTTGTCAGGAAGCCTCATTTATTTTACCTGAAAATAAAATATAAAGCCTTAAAAGCAAAAACAGGCATGGGAATCATGAGCCATGACTGCGCAATCTGTGGTTTGTCCATTCATCAGAGGTAGCTTGAAAATGCAGCCTACTTAAAACACACACAGATACAGGGTGTTCTTGTACATTTTAATGTGACGAAGTGGTTTTACCAAATGCTGTTTGTCAGTCTTTTAACACACACCCGTACGTTAAACTTTACTGAAGTTACCTGCTAAATGTTAATGATTGTTTAAACATCATTGTTTAATCTACTGAATCATCAGGCTTTCTTTGATTCGAGAGCATAGTTAAAATAAAAATAAAGTTGTCGCCATCTACTTTCCCTCATATTGTTTCAAGAGCATAGTACTTTCATCATTTTTGAAGTACAAATGAGAAATGAAACAAAATGTTCAATGATGTTTGTTTCTTCTTTCAGTTAAAAGCAATAGTTCACAGTTAATTTTTTGGGTGAACTATTCCTTTAAGACTTGTAAAAAAAGGTATGATCGCTTGATAAAATTAAATTAATAGAGCACATTATATTTGGTAAACATGGAAGCTTGTGTGTGTGTTTTGGATTTGGAACAATATATTTTATGGAGAGCTATCCGCTTCATTCCCCTTATTGTAGTTACGTAAAGATTCTTTAAAAAAACTATCAAGCAAAAAAAGAGCAAGCGTAAATATTGACCCAATTTTCATTTATTGAGGAGCTGCTCGTCTTAAGGTGAATCAGGCATTTGTCTGCAGTCATGGCACGCTTCTGCTTTCTTGTCGGCCTCAAACACGTGGTGAGCCGTCTGCATCTGAGTAAGTGGTCGGCAGCTGTAATGCTGGCACAGACTGAATGCTGCTTTATGTTTCCATTGAAATCACAGCATGCTGAAGCCTGGAACCACTGCTGTGCTTGTGCATTTATTTGAAACCGTGTAAACATGATGTCTTTAAAGTCTAATTTGATATAGTAATGATACGCTTTACTCAATTCCCGAACGTCATGTTTATTCTGTGGCAGCTGGGTCCGGGTCTCGATCGAGCAAACTGTGTTTGTGTTATTGATCCTTCACTGCTTTAGACGATAGCTGAGAGTGGGGTAAGCTGTGCCACGTTTTATTGATTTGACCTCTAGTCAAGGAGAAGCAAAAAAAGAATCCTTCAGATGCTTTAATGAAAATTGTTGTTGACAAGGCCAATGTTATGGTATTTCCAGGTTAATTTGGGGGAGAAAAAAGTAAAAATTTAGATCTGATTACAACAACTCATTTATTCTACTTTCTTGTCAAATTAATCCAAACGATTAATTTGAACCATTTCTAGCTGATGATGTTTTCAGATTCCACAGGGTACATCTATTATCGCATGTGTCTTTTATATAGAAGTTGAAAAACTATGTGAGAAGTAGAAAATTTACATTATTTAAAAAAAACAGCAGGTGAAAAGTACCTGGGTGATGTGGTACTTCTGCTGAGATTTTGTCGCATTCTAATGTCACAGTACCAGAATTCACATCACTCACAAAGTGAAAAACCTAGTATGCCTGAATTTCATTCATTAAGTGAGAAAGTGATTTCGGCATGCAGACAGTGGAGTATGATAAGCCTAAATAAATGGTTGTGTGACGAGTTGTGTACAGTTGTACAGTCCAGACACATTTTACTCCCCTTTCCCTTGAATGCTAATGCATTCCCATGTTGCGAGGCTTTAGCAAACCATAGTTTAGCAAGAAAACTTCTCTGTCAGCAATGGTAGTGGCTCTGTGAGGTTGACACCATGGTACAGATAATTCTATCATTTTTGTATTTTCTTACATTAGCGCTTCCATTGTTTGGCCTTGAGTAAGCGGCTTTGAAAAGAGTATCGCCAGCGTCTAGTGCTTTCGAAAATGAAACCGGGTCCTATATTCTGACCCTCATTATGTTTAACACTGAACTCCCTTCAAAATCGATGCCAGTTCAATAGCATTTTTCTTATCTGTCCTGTCCGCTGGCTTTTTTCTTCTTACGCTCTTTTTTTTTTGTTGGCGTGTGATTTGTATTCTCTTTCCTATCTGTGTTTGTTCTGACAATGTTCCAGAGTGATGCTGCTTTTGCGATCTGTCTGTTTGTTGTTGAGTAACTAAGATTTATACTGAGGCCTGTCAGTGTTTGCCTAGCGGGTAACCTTGAGCCGGCGCTGTATCGTTGATCTTGTGGTTAATGACTCCCAATGAGAAAGACGCGCGAGTAGAGATGAGCAAGATTCAGTTAAAAACACAGGTTCACTGACCTCCACTCTTAACCCAGTAGTAATCGATCACTATCAGAACCGAACCTTGAACACTGATTCATTGTTTTTTTGAATGGATTCTTCTGTGTTCCACTTCCTGAAAACTCTTTTCACTTTGCAGGATAGCTAGGTATTTCTTTAGTGTTGTGATTGGTGACATGAGCACTAGTGTGTGAGAATTATTAAATAAGAGTGCTCAGAGTCACTGAGGAGCCAGTTCACTCAACATTTGCCTGTGTCATAGTTGCACGTGTCATCTTCATGTACCATATGTGATGTTGAAGTGATGCACCATGAATGTTTAAAAGGTTATTGTTGTTCTTTCCTGGGAAACACACCTCCTTTGTGTGCAAATGAGGCTCATTATAAAATTGTGTAGAATGTAGAATTGCAGATTCATAATGTCAGCCTTTGTAACTGTTTGCCTGGAAAAATGTGTGTAGTTTTCTGTCTACTGAAATTGTGTTAATGCTTTTTTCACGATAGCTTGACCAGTTTTATCTGATTTGTCTGTTTTTTTTAGCGAATGGATTCTTTTGGGTGTGTCATTCAAAAAGATTTAAAAGTCTGTCTCCAACACCTTATTTATGTAAATGAAGGCACTTAGAGTCATTAATAGGAGGCTGGGAGTGCGTTTCCTTTTTCAAAATGATATGTAATACCAATTTAATCATGAGGATATAGAAGCACAGATTTGTAGTAAAATAAAATAAAATAAAAAACATTATATATTCTTAGATGCTGAATTGAATGATTTTCATGGTGAAAGATCTCATTTTAATCTATTCTTTTTAGGGAACTATCTATCGATTAATTGCCCTTTTCTATCGTTTAAAATGATTCATGAATCTATAACGGAGTTATCAGTTATATAATGTGATGCTCATTATAGTCATAAAAGGGAGTCTGGGAAGGTTATTTATTTTTTTATCAGCTAAAATCGTTATGCATAATTAGAATCTAAACCAGCACTGTTCATTTCTAGTTAATGAGGGCTTATTGAAAAGCTATGTTTGTGTACATCGTGGCTAATTTTTGGATTTTCTTCTTTAATTGTAAGATCCCGTCTAAAAGTATTTCCTTGCACTTTTTTTTTTTTTTTTTTGACGCTGCTTACCTGAAATAGCCTTTTTTGTGCCGTTACCATTTGCAAATTCCTGCAGGTGCTAACCAACCCAGACAGCGTGAAAATAATCATCATCAGTGGAGTCCTTCACACTGGATTCCCTCCCAAAGGCCTCTTTTCCTCCTGCTTCCTAACCCTTCACCAGACTGTGGTTGATGTATAACTAATGAAGTGAAGAAAACGTATCTGAGCAAGCATCTAACCTAAAGGGCCTCACTGAATCATTCACTTTTTACAGAGCGTGTTGACCTTTCTGTGGAACGCTGAAACTGCATCCCTCACACACAAACGTCGTCATAGCCCTTGATACCCTTATAATTCTGTTTAGATGTTACACAGGTCCGCGTCCGTTTGCTTTCTTTTCTGAGGCCCTGGGCTGTGTTCCTTTACACCGGGTGGCATTTGGAGGTGGATTCAATCCCCTGAGCTCTGGAACCTGTGCCATTTCCTCTCCCCTCACACCTGCCCCTCCCCTCTCCGTTTAGACCAGCCTGTTTCATCCGGGACCAGGGAAACGCACCGCATGCCACGCTGATGTGTGAAGAGCCGTCACGCTTCACAAAAACTTACGTAATCCCAGGCTCTTCCCAACCACCGAGCCAGAATATACAGATTGCGCCACCACGTACGTTTTCAAAAGAAGCCGAATCGAGGGCAGATCCAGTGGGAGACGAGAAAGATGATGCAGATGAAAGGAGGAGAAACAGTCGTTGACTGTTTTAAATTGCTGTCTCCTCTGACTCAGAGTGCGGATGTGGATGAGAGCGACTTGTATGCTGAAGATTTGCATCTAGTTTGCAGTAGACACGCACAAGCCTCTTGTTCCTTGAGGCCCCGGGTGAGGGTACGTGAGTTATCGCTTGCCACTGACGCATACTGATGCGCCGTGATTGAGTTTTCAGGTGATGAATACACTGATGCGAGCGATTCGGGCAGATATGCGAGCGCACCAGATCAGCGTGTTATCTGATACACGCCATAAGTCCTGTCGGCGACGAGCTGAACATTGCAGGACAGGTTGTGACAGCACTTAGCCTGTGGCCTTATGCCTACCATCCCTCTACCTGACGAGGTGGAGGTGTGGAACAGATGAACCCAGGTCCCCGATGGAGGGGGGCTCAGCACACACTCACACACTGCATTAAAACCTCAGATTCTGTCTCTCAATGCATTCTGAATTATTCACGGCAACAGTTATGGTACTGCCGCTTGCACTGTCCCGGGAAACCATGGGGGGAGAAAGTGAGTGGGTGGTGGGTGGGGTTGAAGTGTGATGCTGAAAGCCTGCTGAGACGTGATGACAGCACGTGTCGTCTTCATCGAGACCCTTAGAGACAGAAATGGCGGTGTGTGCGAGTGCCTACAAGTAAAAGTAGCAGTTTTAAGATGATGCTGAATTCTGCATTAATGTTTTTGGTGCTGTTAAAAAAGCCTATATTTTTATGTTACTGGCTGCTCCAAGTCATTAATACTAAGAAATGTGAGTTACTACATAACAGGGCAGCAAAACGATTAGTCATGATTAATCAATTCAAAATTTGTTTACGTGATACGTGTGTGTGTGTGTACTGAATATATGTCTATAAATACGTTTTTAATTTTTTTTTATATTTGTATGCAAGCACTTGTGTGTGTATATATAAATATATTTAAATATCAGTAGTTGACATATAAATCTTACACATTTATCCTTTTAATATACACAAGTGTATATGTGTGTATTTATATACTATTGTGCACATAAGTTTACAGACTCATTGCAGAATGTGCAAAATGTTAATAATTAAAACAAAACAAGAGGGATCATGAAAATTGCATATTATTTTTTATTTGGTACTGTCCTGAATAAGCTATTTCACAAAACAAATGTTTACATATATTCCTCAAAATAACATATGTTGTCAAATTGGCCCCTTTCAAAAATGTACATTCCCTTGAATCTTATTACTATTTGTAATTTCGGGATGATCCACAACTGTTTTTAAATTTTGTGATAGTTAATCATGAGTCCTTTATTTACTTTCCCTCTGTGTTTAAAAAAAAATCTCCTGCGCATTCGATTTTCCAACATCATCTTCATATTTGAACCCTTTCCAACATTGACTGTATGATTTCTTTTTTTTTTTTTTTTTTGTGAAACACTGAGGACAATGAGGGAGTAAAAAAAGCTAAAAAAAAAGCATGTAGTGATGCTCAAGAAGGCCATCGTTCAGCATTGTTCTAGTGAATAATCTTGTTCTAAATGGAACTCTTTCACATGTTACATTGCGAAGTATAGATTCTTTCTACTTAATCAAGTAGTTTTAAATGGTCTTCTTTTTATATGTAGCTGTGGAAAGTCCAATTCAAAAGGGAGGTGTTTTTTTCAGGCGATTTATTCATTTATTCAGACACTGTCATCAGACTATCAACAGACATTTCTCTGGATGAAATGAAGGACTGTTTTTGGTCCCTCTGTCACAGTTAATAATGTGTGTAGAAGCTTCGGTGGTCCATGTCTCTAAACACGTCATTTTAAGCTGGCGCACCACTAGCGTAACTTTGTTTTTGTTTCGCGGAAGCTGCAACAGTTCTTTCCGTGTAACAGAACCACTCTGTTTACGATTAATTAACCGTGAAGTTTTAAAGCGCCTCCATTTTATCTCTTATTCTTGAGGAAGAGTTGAAAAGCATGCATGCAGAAACACCCATTCCTGTGAATAACCATAATCAAGCCAATGTTGACCTTAGGCCACAAAAGGAAAAGCGTGCAGAGATCTGGCTTCCTGGCTGTCCGTCACAGTGTATGTTTTGTGCCAATGTTTCCTCCGGCAATCCCATGCTTACACAGCTTTGAGTCAAGTTGTTGCCTTTTTCACGTTACGGGAATGTCCCGGGTCACGAACTTAACCACCAAAGAGGAAACTCACAGACCTGTTCCAGTGTCTTAGGGAATTTGTAGAGTGGGTGAGCAACTGCAAACCCTCTGTCACAGACAATTGAGGTACATGCCAAACAAAACAATAGAATATTATGTAACATATTTTGATATTATTATTATTATTTTTTTTTTTTTTTTTTTTAGACAAAGTGTACCATTTCAACAAAACTATGAATATGTATCTTTAACTATGCTCTTTCACAAACTTCCAGTTAGTAAGTTATTTTAAAATTAAGTAACTTAACTTGTTTCAAACGGATTTGTTTGGGAACACTGAAAAAAGAAAGGGAAGTTGGCTTTTTTATAATTTTTGGGTACCCACTCTTGTCTCATTACATTCAGCTCAGATAATCTCTTAACTCAGGTAAAAAATAAAATGATTTCTTTTGCATTGGTGCAGTAGATTCAGCATCTTCACAGTGGCTCTGCTGAATAGCAGCGCAGGAAACGTTGTGTTCTGTTCAGTGACTTTATTTCTGAATATGTGCCCCAGCTACTCATTGCCTGTTTTTAACACAACAATACCCAAACATTCCCAGTGCTGTGTAAAAATGACCACACAACCTCTGATTCCCACATGTAGCTTTCTAGTAAAAAAAAATTATAAATCATGTGATTACATTGAGCTTTAAGAGTGAGATCTTACAATTGTCAAAAAACAAGCTTGTCAGGTCTAAGGAGCTTGATCACACTTCAGTACACACACACACACACACACATACACACACACACACACACACACACACATATATAGGCCTATATATATATAGGCCCGCAAGCTCATTTCAAACCCTCCTGCGCGCTTGAATTGCGCGCGGATGATCATTCTTGCGCTCGATCTTTGAAGAATATATATATTTATATATATATATATATATATATATATGATTATGTTTGAGTTTCTGCGTTTTCACATCCGTAGCATGTATTTTGTTTGGAAAGGATGATGGATATGAAAAAAATGAGTCTGTGTGCAAGGACCTTGTTTTGGAACCTTATTTTTTGGAAGACTGTAATCAAGTATATGTACACTCCCTAAAAAAAGGTGCAAAAGATAGAAGTATGTAGGGCAATCTGCCAACATATAGTGCTGTTGCACAATGAGTGTCCTGAGTATGAATCCCAACTCGAGGACCTCTCCACTGTTCCTGCCACCCTCTCTCACTTTATTTCTGTCATCTCTATAACGGCCCATAACAACAAAAGCAAAAACCTTTAGAAAGAGTACCACCCCCGAGACCATTTTTGTACCTCATTTCCTCAGAGTGTAGTACAAAGAGCTATGTAATGTTCCCTCTCTGACATTTTAAACCACAAGATTTCATAATAGTACTATGACCTAGTGTAGTATAAAGGCATTTTTATTTTATTTTTTTCAAACGTTTTAGCCAGACTGGTTTTCCTGTTTGATTATGGTCAGCTGATGTTGTTGTGTCGCTTTAAATGTTCATGTGAATAATCGTTCTCTTTTTTTCTGTTTCTCTATGTAGTGTGGAGGTGATGAAAAGCGAGTGGACAGCAGGACAATCTACGTAGGACATCGGCCATGTCCGGACACCGAGGCCTTCATCCCCTCTAAATTCTGTGACAACAGGATCGTGTCCTCCAAGGTAACTTTTGTTATACTTCACCTCGTCACGAATCTGAAAGCACGAGCTGGGCCGACACTTAACCTCGCCGCAGTGTAATCAGATTTTTAGAGGATAACAGCATTAGGGGTTTGCTAGCTCCCTTCAAGAGCCTGTTTGTAATTTTCTTTAGCTCGTAATTAGCAAGTGTTGTTTAACACCATGGCAACTGCACCACAGCGTTAACACATAAGAGATGTGTGCTAGCAGCAGCATGTGGAGAGTACGGCTGCAACACGCTTCTCTCGAGCCCTGGTGTTCAGCCACCTGTTCCTCCAGGTGTGAAGAGACTGTAGGGATCCTCCTACTGTGTTTGAAGTTTTTTTTACCTCTGCTTTTTCATAATTCGCTCTTTGCAAACTGCAGTAAATCTTACCACCCCACGATACTCCCTAATTTGCCTGTCAGAGCAGTGCTTGAGATCCGGCTGATATATACATAGTTGCAATTAACGCTCAAGTGTTCGGGGTGGTTGACTCTGCCCCGTTTAATCTTGTGGGACTTCCTGAATCTCAATAATTCAGTCGATAGATGAGGAGTGTTTTAAGATACGAAAGGAAGAAACAAGGGAGTAAGAAGTAATAGATTTATCAGACCTGTGGCCGCGCTGTGGTATCCGATGATCAATTCCTTTCTGGCATGAGGCTCTAAACACAGTTTAATTACCTGCACTGAGATGTTTACACTTCTTTATGCACCTGCTTTGCATCTTCCCTCGTCTAACTCAGCACAACCTTTTCTCCATGGTATCCCTTGGATCCCGTTTTTCCTCTTAAAGAGGTCCAGACTTGCCATATCTTCTCGAGTTCACATCAGTATAACATCTGCTCTGTTAGAAGTGATGATGTATTCCCTTTTATCTTATTGCAGGTGCCCCAAACTGCCCTCTCTCACTTTCCTCACCCATGAAGATCCATTATTTAGCAGTGATGGTTATATTAGGTGGCAATAGCTGTCCACGTTCCAGTTATTTTCCAGTCTCTTTTTCTCTCTCTATCTCCTCTCCTATATTATCCACTTCTTATTGTATATTCAAAATTCAAGCAAATTACACTTTTGCCAAAAAAAAGTGAATTTTTCAACGTATTGTAATTTATGAAATGTGACCCTGGACCACAAATCTTAAGCCTCAAGTCTTAAATGTAAATCAAATAATTTTAGCATAAAAGAAAAATTGATAGTTTTGTACATACAATGTTTTTTGGCTTTTGCAACAAATACAGATGATACAGTTTAGTACATCAAAAAAAATCAGTTTTTACTGTTTTATACATGTAAACTACTAACTTGCGCTTATTCTCTTGCTAAAAAGTTTCTTGAAAATGGTAATGGCACGGCAACAAAATGAAAACACTTTTCTGCTTGTATTAGATTCAGCCTTATTTGATGTTTACTGTTATCCGTGAGCAAGTGCGCTTCTGCTGTTGTGTCCATTTCCTAAAAGAGAGCTGAATAAATAGCAAGCCACTGCCAAACGGATCATATAGCAGGTTCCCCTTTCTGGGGTTCGCCGAACGAAGGCGATAAGTCGCTAATCCAAATCAATGTAATACCTGCTGGCCCAGAGAGCTGCCGCCCGGTCACACACATCAGAGAGCTCCGGAGCTTTTGAAGTCATCTCCGCTTCCTCTCTCAGAAAAACACAAACACAGGAGCTGATGAATATTCGAATGCATTTAATCCTTCCTCTCGCTTTTTTCATTAGGATGTGGGTTTAGATTGCTGTAAATGAATATTTTTTGAAAAAGAAAACAAAATTCTGTATGATTTTGGCCCATATAATGAAAATGACTTGGAACTGCGGCTGACAAGCTTTAGAGATGACAAAAAAGCACTTAAAAATTAGTTGGCTTAGCTTGTGTACTATATCACAGGTCTTCTGAAGCCATTACATGGCTTTTTGTGAAGCAAGTATAAACAACGTCAAGTTTCCTTTCCATCTTTAAAACCCTTTTTACATACATCTTTAAATAGAGTAATTGAAAGTTTGTTGATTATAAACATGCTATTGTTTGACACTTTTTTTTTTGTCTTTGTTTTGTTTTCTCACTTCCCCAGTACACAGTGTGGAACTTCCTGCCAAAGAACCTATTTGAGCAGTTTAGAAGAATTGCAAATTTTTACTTCCTCATCATATTCTTGGTCCAGGTAAGTGAGTGCTTTTGATCAGTCATAAGCATTTGCCGTCCTCAGAGAGACAAACCTTGTGTGTGTGTGTATGTGTGTGTGTGAGGATCCAAGTGTGGTTTATGTGTGACTCATAGCATGGCTGGTTCTGCCCCGTGCTGATCTGATGTCATTGGACTTGTGATAATGGCAGAGAGAGACAGTGAGACGGGGAAACCTCTGCTCCGCTCCATAAAAGCACATGAAGCCAACCTTAGTTACACTAGCGTGTGGAACCATGTAAACGGCTGATGCCATTTAGACAAGTGTGTGTATTAAACAAAGGGTAATGGTGGATTGCGGAAGAGCATATGGTCTTGTTGTTGTCAGGCTCATGAGGAGTGAGAAATAAAAAGCACAATTTGACACCTGACCTGAAAGTGGTTTGGTAATGTGTGAGATTGAGGCTAATGATATGTGTGGTTATGATTGTGTCCAAAATGTTGTGATCTCAGGCAGTATATGGGGTTAAGGCAGCAGACTCCTGTTTGAAATTTGAATCGGTGGTTGTCTGAAAATATAAAAAAAAGCATCTGGACAATTTTTTAAATGAATAGATAACAAATGTTTGAATTTAATTTAATGATCCAGATTCTCGCTAAAATAAGCATTGTATATTATATCAATAAATGTTATGGAGCATACAGATTTGAGATGATGTGCCCAAAAAAGATGCTGCTGTAGTGAATTTCACTTTTGCCAACCTTGGTTTGCGAAATCGTGTTGTGATGGTGCGATCATGCTGTGATTGGCTAATTCCATCAGAGCAGGGGGACATGGTGTGGCCCACCCTTCTTTCCTCCTGTGGAACTTATTCACATAGTTCAAACTAGGGTTGGGTCGATAGACATCCCGATGCATCGTGATCCTCTGCCCCGCAGCAGCAGCAGCAGCAGCAACCAGCTCGCTAAAACACACCTAATCTATGGCGGCAAATCTATGCCATTAATAAGCGAGCTCGGTAAATCATTTCCGCGAGAGGAAAAGAGATGTACCACATTAGACATCGTACGATGCCAAATTGGTCGACATCGCCCAACCCTAGTTCAAACACAAAGTTTGAGAAGTCACTATAGTTTAACTGGTGCTTTTAACACTTACCAAACCATAACCAGAATGCATTTGGCAATGTTACGTACACATTAAGTCCAAACTTAATGGAAGAAGATTGAGCTGTCATGCGTTAATTCATTTGTCTATTAACAGTTTGTGTAAGATGTTGTGCTACACGTCGCTGTCACTGACAATACTTATTTCTCTGATTAAGTATAAGAATGTGTTTGCGTCAGTTTAAGATTTAAAAAGATAGTTATGAATGGATTTGGAAGAAAATTTGTGATCTCTCTTTGTTTCACCCACTGCTACTGCATCCAGACGTCCTAAGGAATTTAAATGGCAGTCAAAGGCCAAAACTTTAGGAGTCAGTCTGTGGGTCTGTTCTTCCCGGGCTTTACACCAAAGGTCTTCTTCTTGCCCTCTGTCTGGCCATTGTCCTGGCATCTTTATCTGATGACGTTGGACAGTTTGCTTATGTTAGTCCAACAAGATCCAATCAAAATGTAGCAAACATATGTCCACTATTAAGGTCAAAGGGGGGGGCCCTGCCATAAACTGCATCTCACAGTACATCTGATGTGCATCCTTGTTGTGACGTGATCTGTGCATGCGTGTGTTTGTGTGTGTGTGAGAGAGAGATCCCCAGGTGTTTGCCCGGTTCTGGCATGCGTCTAGCGTGCCTCTACTAATCCTGCTTTTCTCTGGAGGGGCTCCTTATCCTCTCTGACTAGCTCTCCCCACGCAGCCCACTATTATAACAGCACGAGGGAGACACACACGCACGCCTGTCACACTAGACTTGCGCTTAAATCACCAGCCCCCAAATAGATCCGCATGATTCTCCCGAGGCCCATTGCAAACGCACCATCGTCTTACGCCCATTTCTGTCTCTCCATGCCGTTTTTCTGTTCCTCACCCCCTCTCTATTCCTCATTTCTTTGTTCTCCCCCCTTCTCTCTCTCTTTCTCCCTCTCCCTGTACGCCTCTGCAGCACGGCACTGCTGACGTCAGCAGCCAGGAAGCCCTCTGTAGTTCTTTTGAGCCACAAATAGACACTGACTGATAAAAAAGCACCAGTACGCTAAAAATAGCACTGCGTGCCTTCGCCGGGGTCCTGATGGGAAAAGAGAGATGGGAGGAGGGAGGATAGGAGAACAGAAGGAGGGGAGGAGTCGAGGGGGATCTCTGTCTCTCACACGCACATTTTGACACACATTCTGCTGGAATGTTCTAAATACCTGTGTGTGTGTGTGTGTGTGTGTGTGTGAAGACAGAAGGGATTGCGTTAACAAGCAGTCAGTGTGTTCAGCCGAGTGGAAGTGTGCATAACCATAAAGAGGAAATTAGTGCATAATGTTGTGATAAAAAAGAGGATGTTTTAGGTGCATATATCTTTAGTAGTCAAATGTGAGGGATGGAAGAAAGTACATGCAACGTGTACTGTATGATTAATTGATTATTTATTTTGAACAATTTAAATTGTTCATTTTAAATGAGTTACTAATAATTCTAGTTATTTAAAAGCATGTGCCGGGTCAAACATGATGCATCTAAATGTTGTGCAACACTGCAATGCTACAAAAACGGAACAGAGGTGCATCTGCAGAGGCATCTATACCAAAAAACTCTACTGCAGGACTGTTTTACAATAGATCTAAGTGGTGAGCCAACATCAATCACAATTCATTTTATCTAAAATAAATGTTTCTGTTTACATGTGTAATTATTTATACACACAAATGCATATACAGTATATTTTAAAATATCTATCTATCTATCTATCTATCTATCTATCTATATATATATATATATATATATATATATACATACATACAGCTATGGAAAAAAATAAGAGACCACTGCAATTTACTGCTAAATCAGTATCTCTCTGAATATGATGAGCTTCATTCTGTTTATTGAGGTACTTATTTGGTGAGCACCTGAATCCAATTGTATTTAATAGGAAAAGTATAAAAGCACTGCTGTAATCAACACTATCAGTGTGACCAGTTGGATGGTAAAAAATTCTAGAAGTCTTTCAAAAGTAGTTCTCAAAAATGAAACAAACGTGCATTGATTTGTATTGGTGGTGTATTGGTGAGATTAACAGTTTTAAGTATAAAACCCAAAACTGATTTTTCTGCAGTGGTCTCTTTTTTTTTTTTATATTGTATTTTTATCATATTATATGTATATAATATTTAATATAATGTAATTAATTTTAATATGAACTTTTTTTAATATTAAGTATTAAGTATAGTTTTTTTTTTAAATGTAATTAATAGCATTTAAATAGATGTATTTATTTTATTGCACAATATAGTTATTTTCATTTTATTATTTTCATTTATGCTGTCTATCTGAGACCAGAACAGACCAACAAAACAGATCTGTGACCCGGCAGTTGAGGAAACATTGGTTTACACTGTTAAAACACACACTGTGCAGATACTTTTCACAGCCAAGGACAAAGATATCCAAATTATTTTACAGTGTCTTAAACAAAGCAAGCTACTGACATTATGAATTCCATGAACTATATATGTAACAGTCGTGCGGTTTTCTGTCGTTGTAAACCAGATATGTGCTAATTGACAACAGAGTCAAACGTTGCTGTGTTGCACTAATGCAGAATCATATTTTGGTTAGCAGATGAGAGCAGCCACATTTTTGCGAAGCTTTTATGTGCTGAATTTCAGTCAGTTACTTGTGAAATATTTCCCGTGGTTTTGCTAAAAACTGAAGATGGCGCAATACAGTATGATATGTTCGATATAATATCCTCTCTGAGGTTCCCTTAAAGGTTACTGAGGATCTTCACTGGGCCAGTATGTTAGACAGTATGTTATTTTAAGACAGTATTTTATTTTAATAGGTTGTATTGTTGTTCCTCGCAGTCTCAGTTTCACATGTGGCCAATTAAGATGCTGTGTCTAGTCTCACTAGATGTCTATGTTGGTATTTAGTAACTCACAGGTTGTGTGTCTGCCTCTGTAAGGCGTTTCGGCGGTAACTGATGTGTTCTGCTTTGGCTTTGGGAATTGACTCCCTTGAGGCGGCGGTTAAATGGATGGTGTTTTGCGTCTGTGTGGTGGAACTAGCGGGGTGGGTCTGGCAGTAATGGGTGGGGGTGTTATGTGTGAGCGTAAAAACGACGGCAGGGCAGCACTTCATCAGAGAACTGAGTGTATTTCATTACAGTCGCTGATGAACTGTATCAGTGGCGCTGTCTGTTACTGAGCGATCCAGGGGAATAAACTCCCATTGCACGTGTGTGTGTGTGTGTGTGTATTAAAAACAGAAAGCAAAGAAAAGCATTCTGTAGGACAGACTGTCCTCAGCACTTTATGCCACATCTCTCTTAATATTTTTAATCGAGTGAGAAGCCGCAGTGGGCTCCATCCAGATGGGCCTTTATCAATTTATTAAATCAAAAAAACGATGTGCGGGGCTGCTGGCCCCCACAACATCCATCACTTGCAGGAGCCATGAGCGCATTAGAGCGCTTTCTGCTGACTGAATCCCAGACTCAGCCATGGCTCCTGTGGAGAAGGGTCAGTCTCAGAGAGAAAGAAGAAAGAGAGGAGAAACCCACCTGCCATAGGTGAAACCTGGGGTGGTATTCACAGGGGCCAGGTGCTTCCCTTGGTGTTTTTCATGCTTTTGTTACAAAAGTAACTTTCTGAACTGCTGAATTTGTTTAACTCCGCAGTCATGTACTCACCCTGTTTAATCCCACCTGTTCTTCCAAACATATTAACATAATATCAGTTAGTTAATTTTTTCTATTTTTGTTTTTAAACAGTAAATGAATCCACAGAACTTCAAATATTGCTGCTGCTACCATAAAATAACTCTGTAAATGGCTATAAATAACTAAAGACGCAGAGCATCAAAATACACAAACAAAAGGAAAAAGAAAATCAAAAACGGAGGACAAGAAAGAGGACAGTCTGTGCTGTAAAGAAGATTATGGCAAGGCCGTTTTTCCTACAATCAGTAACTAGGTACTAAAAACATCTTTTGTTACTTTAGAAAAAAAAGGTACTATTTCTGTTTGTTTTTTTATTCCTAAAACATTGACGTTCTTTGTATTAGACAGAAAATCACTGAGGCGTTAACTTCTGTGTAAAGAAAGTCACAGAGGTGACAAATGACAAAATATGGTGACAGAATTTCTATTTATGATTGAACTGTCCCCTTAATATTGCTTTCTCCTGAAGGTGTAGCAAATGAGCAATTAGAAAAGCCTTCTTTCTGCTCTTCCTCTTTCTTTTCTTGACGGCTGTGCCACTACACAGCTGTCAGCAGACACCTGGCAGCTGAGAGATGTTTAACGCATGATGGGCCGCTATTGAAAGATCTGTGAACATGCGCACATACACCGCTTGCTTCTGACGGTGCTGCGTGTTGTTTTAGCATAAGGCGTTGGGCAGAATTTAAAGATGCCTGAGCGCATTTGGGTTGGTCTGCAAGCTGTAACTTGTGGCTGTTAAGGCTTGCGTGTGACATGAGGAGTGGGAGGCTGTGTGATTGGCCGGATCACAAAAGCGGTTTAGATGACGTCTAATGGCAGAGTCCAAACGTGGAGTATGTGTGTGGATATTTCAGATGGGTTGTTTGGGATTATTTGATCTTAGACTGAGCAAAGGCTGAAAGCCCGTTTTGGTGTTTGTGTGTTGAGTGTGTGTGTGCGTCTGATCGGGATGGGGATTAGTAGCTCTGAGCTGTGCTGCTGGTCTGAGATGGGCTTTCACCTTCTGAAGTCCTGCCGGCTTTACAGTCTCTCCCTACAGGAATTTTGGCACCAACAAGGCACGCACGGCATCTTTGTTTTTAGAGCCCTCTCTGCAGTGAAGATGCCGTTTCTCACTGTGGTGTGTGGTTTTTGCGCCGGCCCTCTTTCAGCCAGGCTCTGCAGGGTGTGAGAGGAAGACGCAGTGTGATTGTAGCTCATACTACGTACAAAATGTTCATGCCTCTGTGGTCTTGACTTCATAACCTACCCTATGTTTTCTCTTCCACATACACGCTTACATAGAGCAAGTATTAATAACACCAAGTGGCTGTGACAGTTATGTTATTTCCTGAAAGAGTGGCTTGGTTTGTGCTCTCTCCTGTGTGACAAACCTCTCATGTTAAAGATAGAATGGTGTTTAGTGTTTTCAGAAACTCTCGTCGCTGTTCAAGATGAACTTGTTGTGATGTTATGATGTGACACAACAGTATATTGTCTTAAATTACATCAATTACTGAAGGTCAACTCCTGTCACGACCAAAAAAAACGGTAATGTTTTTAATGATACTCAACCGGAAGGGACATGATGCAACTATCCACAAAATATTGTTGATACAGAGACAAGTACACCCACAGGAATAGTAGGTAAGAGATAGCTGGAATTGTATCCTCCATGAATGGTTGCATCACTGATGGGTGCACTTTAAATCTTGAATAGATGCCATTTCAAGATGAATCCATTTTTCTGTTAATAATACATACATGTGTCTCTTCTTATAGGTGATTGTTGATACCCCGACCAGCCCTGTGACCAGTGGTTTACCTCTGTTTTTTGTCATCACAGTGACGGCCATCAAACAGGTTGGTTGTATTATGTTCTGAATATGCTGCTAACTCTTCTGTATTTCTCTTCAGCTATCGCTAGATCGCTTGATGTTTTAAAGCCGTGTGCCGCTGTATAAATAATGTCGGCCCCTTCTGAGAGTTCGCATGACCCCGGAGTCCATCTCTCACAGACCAAACAAATGATCCGGGGGCTTGTCACAACACACTGGTCCTCTCGCAGCTTTAGATGTATTGTTTTAGGATCAACTTTGTGTAAAGCACAATGGAAGGTGGACTTCCTTTCTGGCCTCACACTGAGAGGGGCTCGGTCCTTATTTGGGCTTTGAAATAAGAGCCCAGGGGACAGTGTGACCCCAACCAACTTTGACTTCAAGTGACTCAACTCCCTCAGCTCGTTCGCACAGTTTCCATTATTAATGCATGTGATAGACATTTTTAGGGAATTGTTATATTTTTGCAAGTGAGATGATGTCTCAGTCCTCATCCTCATCCATCTGCAGCTTTCACACACACACACACACACACACACACACAAAGCCTGCTGTTCTCACATTCTCTGTGTCCTCAGGGTTACGAGGACTGGCTGCGGCATAAAGCAGACAACGAGGTGAATAAGTACCTGGTGACTGTGTTAGAGGACGGCCGGTCGGTGAAGAAGGAGAGTGAGAAGATCAAGGTACCTTTTAGTTGCTGCACCCTCGCCAAGTCTCTCATATAACAGGCACTGTGTGATCTGGGTGTGGCAAACTGCCGTACTTTATGTGTGGACAAAAAAAATGTGCCCACCAGGGGCGTTCACAGCTGGGAGTGTTTCCTTGCTGTATATGGAGTGGAACAAACGTGTTGTACACTGTGAAACAGTTAGGGTCAGAATGTTTGGAACAGTTTGCCAGTACAGCTAGCTGATCATTTGCGCTGTAGCTGACAACCACTTTTGATATTGCACTACTGTTTTTAATTATTTAATACGTTTTTCACCAAGGTGCATTAAACTTGTGACAGTGCAGGCATGTATAATCTATTTCATGTAAATATTTTAAAGTAAACTATTTGAAAATCTGGAATCTGCGGTGCAAAAAAATCTTAAATACTCCAGATGAAGGTCATCAAAAATTACGTTTTAATATATTTACAGTAGGAAATTACAAAATATCTTCACGGGACATGATTTTTGCTTATGCTTATGATGTTTGACAAAAGAAAAGTCTATAAATTAAAATTTTTGCTCCAAATATACCCCAGCGACTTAAGACTTATAGGCCCGGTTTCACAAACGGGGCTTAGCTTAAGCCAGGACTAGGCATTAGTTTAATTAAAATATTTAAGCAACTTTTACAAAAAGCCTTATAAGAAAATATTACAGGTGTGCATCTTAACACAGAACAATAACACTGACACGTTTGAAGATATGCCAGAGCAAGATATTTTCAGCTGAGACGGCGCAAACATGCAATTTAGTCTGGGACTAGCTTAAGCCTTGTCTGTGAAACCTATGGGAATATATTCTTGCTGTATATTCCTATATGTTACAGTAGATTGTATAAAACAAATAACAATCACATATCCAAACACTCTCACTTAAGACACTTTTACCTATTAAGCATAGAAATATTCTTAATAATAATATAACTTGTTACAGCCACAAGTTACAGCTCGCAGACCAACCCAAGTGCACTCAGACAAAGATGGGCCAAAAATTTGTACGTTGATTTAAATGAATATTACCAATAATTACATAGGCTCTTGAATGTGCAAAATTATTAATAGGACATTTGAAAGAAAGTATCAATTTTATAAAAACAGCAGAAGCTGTTCGAAACAAAAGACACACGTGGAACTTCATTTCACCTCACCAGTTTTTATCTTTTTGAATCTGAACTTTTGACTGACTTGTGACCCGGCAGTTGTGAGGCACTGATCTGTGGTCTTGTTGTTCATGTCGATGTATTTCTGTTTAGGTGGGTGATGTGGTTGAAGTAGTGGAGGACGAGACCTTTCCCTGTGACCTGATTCTGTTGCAGTCTACTCGAGAAGACGGTACTTGTTTTGTCACCACAGCCAGCTTGGATGGAGAATCCAACCACAAAGTGAGCGTCTTCAATTATTTCTGCTGTTTTTCTTCTTGCAATCACAAAATTAATTGTATGTCTTTTTCAGAACAGAATATGAGATATGAATTCACATAACATAGTCTCCTTTAGCCTTTAAGTCTTTAAATAGGTGGCCCAGATCTTGTCATAATCATCCTTCTGCTCCTAGTCTTTCTCCCGCTTCCACCCGTCTGTATTTGTGTGTACAACATGACCTGGAATACTAATTTGCCTGTCTTTCCTTCAGACACACTACACGGTGCCAGACACAGAGAAGGACCTGCAGGCTCTCACTGCCACCATCGAGTGTGAACAACCCCAGCCTGACCTCTACAAGTGCGAACTCATCTAGCACAAACACTCACTTCACCGAAATCCCTTTTGCTCACGATGAAACAAAAGTTCTTGAATATGTCAAGTCCAGTTTCAGCTCAGTAGGTTGTTTGATTTCAGATCAACAGTTAATGGTGTGATTCCACAGAAGAGTCGGGCACTATCTAGCCTTTCTGTTTGACTATAAGAACAAACAGACCTTGAAACAAGCACAATTTGCAAGTTAAGAGAGGCGGTCCTTGGCCTCCAACTGTAATAGCAGTTTAACTCAGCAGCGCCCCCTATTGCTAAAGTCTCTTTAAGTGGGAGAACATTTGCATTTTTGATTTCTAGAGCACCAGATGTCGCCTGCTAAAATTCAGTCTGTATAAAAAAAAAAAAACTTCAAAGGGCTATTGCCAATATGCCAGACTGTTAGGTCATCACCAATGAGCATCTTCCTTGTAATTGGTTCATTTCTTACAAGGCTCATTTGCATAGTGCACTGTACTAGAATACAGATATTATCAACAAGCCTCTTTAATGGGGAAGGAGTCTATACGAACAAGCGCTTCTGCATGTAAACCTTTTACTTCCACTGAATGTTTTCATCTTGACCTCATCAAATACTCTGATTAGATTCCTGGGACGTCTGTGCATTCATTCCATGTGTGTTTGTGGTTGAGGGAACATATATGTACGTGCTTGACTGGAGCTTGTTTGCTCTATTGCAGGTTTGTGGGGCGAATGCACATTTACAAGCCGGAGCATGAGCCAGCAGTAAGGTGAGACTGTCTTTGGTCCATTCCCATGGGCCCACTATATCCCACAGTACCTCCTAGTCACTTCAGCTCTGTCTTTTCCCTTTGCATTAGCCTCTGATCATTATTCCATCGACCCGTAATGCCATAGCAGCATTAAAGTAAAGCCAGCTTGGCAGCTTCTTAAGCCCTGCACGCTCTTTCATTTGTCACTGGGCTGTTTGAAATGTTTTTATGAGTCTCTACGCTGTGTCCTTCAAGAGAGGGGCCAGGCCAAACCGGCCTACATATTTCCAGCAATGCTGCTCATCATAAGCCACTTTAACGTGGGTTTGGATGCCAGGATGTTTCTTTGTTGACATAATTGTTTGTTTTTATGGTTTAATTTAGATCTTTGGGCCCAGAGAACCTTCTCCTAAAAGGTGCTACGTTAAAAAACACCAAGAAGATTTATGGTAGGCCCTGGCACCTTTTAATTAGACCGAGTTTTGATGATGAGGAATTAAATTGACCTGAATCACTTTTTGTTGCATTCCCTTTTAAAGGTGTCGCAGTATACACGGGCATGGAGACGAAAATGGCGCTCAACTACCAGGGCAAATCTCAGAAACGATCAGCTGTTGAAAAGTAAGAGAGTGACGAGAGCAGCGTTATACCCTAGTGTGCTTGAAATATAGATTTTTGCATTATTAGCCATGTTGATTTGAAAAATTAGATATTGATTGCAAATCCCAAGATTGATCTGTGTTTTTTTCTTTTTTGGAGGACGTAAAAGTATTGTCTCCCCACATTAATATTCTCGACATTTCACTCGTACTGCGTCTGCTAAGACTGCTAATCCCGCCGTGCTATAAGGTCTGGAATCTGGAAGCCTGAGAGCGGACCTAGGGGAAACCCGAGGTCTCATACGTCA